>JAKUCV010002728.1:16593-54869 GCA_028386065.3 Turnera subulata | reverse complement strand
ATATTATCGGATGGTTTCTTGATAGAGTTGAACTGTTAAATGCATGGCCATGCTCGGATTAGGTGATATGGTGATATCACGGGTATCCGTTTTATACAGTTAACTCGGGGATCAAGAAACATAGATTAAACATATACGAGATTGACATATTCCATGTCTCGTGTTTGATCTAGATAATGGGACGAAAGGACGATGACATATTCCGAGGCAGAGAGAATCAGTACTGATCTTGTCGTTCGGGTAGCAATGATGTGTTGCTAGACGCCGCTCTTTGCTTATAATTGTAAAATGAGAATTTTACAATTATTGCCGGACGTTACAAGTGCCTACAGGGTCACACACAAAGAACCGTTGATTCGGGCAAGTGGTTGAACCATGGTTGGACCATGGTTGGACCGGGTGTGGTTGAACCGTGGTTGGACCAGGGTCGTTTTGGGACAATAATATCTGTATTATTGACCAGACATGACTGTGTGTAGTGTGTTTTATCTGATTGCTAAGTGGGAAACACTTAGTGATGATGGTCATCACTTTGGTCCACTTGGTTGGCCATTATGCCTAATTGTCTAATGCATAATGGTGAGTGGGGTTGAGCACTATGGAAATCAGATCATCCTCTTCCTCACATGGAGCTCTCTGAACGGTTTTGGAGTCTTGAGAGACTAGGGAAAACACTCACCTTTCAGCTTCTTCTTTCTTTGTGAAAGAAAGAAGATAACCATACACATAAACACCACCAAGTTGTAGCTCCCGGTTTCTGCTGCTAGCACCCAGTCCGAGAGTGCTCGGAGTTGGTTTCATGTGACGATACCAAGTCAATCACGGTTCGTGTGGATACCGTAGAGGAGCCAGGCCGTTGTCTTGCTCTTGCTGATTCCATTCACGAGTTAGGTGAAAGATCCTAATCTTCCAGGTATGTTATTTTGTTATACGGTTTATGTTGCTTCACATGTGGTTCTTGGTTGTTTCCCTTACTTCCGCTGCTTGTTGTGCTTTGTATATGAATGTCATATAGCTTACGAAAACTTACATAAGGTTCCTCTAGTCCGAAACACACTATCTTTACATCTAAACCACTTGAATTTTTACACATTGACTTATTTGGTCCTATGGGAATCACGAGCATTGGTGGTATGAGCTACGTGGTTGTGATTGCTGATGATTACTCAAGATTTACATGGGTTTTGTTTCTTGCTCAAAAGGATCATGTATGTTATGAATTTGGAACTCCTGTTGGAGTTTACAAAGTGAAAAAGGTTATAAGATTTCCAAAATAAGAAGTGATCATGGAGGAGAATTTGATAATCTAATCTTCAATCACTTCTGTGAGCAAAGTGGCATAGTCCACACTTATTCGACTCCTAGAACACCTAAAAAAAATGGGGATGTTGAAAGGAAGAATCGAACCTTGCAAGAAATGGCTAGAACCATGCTTGATGAGCATAGGTTACCTGCACATTTCTGGGCAGAGGGTGTGAATACAACATGCTTCATCTTAAATAGAGTATCTATGCGTTCTATGATTGACAAAACACCTTATGAGATATGGTATGATAAGAAACCAAATATTGCTTACTTTCAGGTTTTTGGATTTAAATGCTATATTCTGAAGACTAAAGACAACCTGGATAAATTTGATGTCATATCTGATGATGGAATATTTCTTGGATACTCCACAACCAATAAAGCTTATTGAGTCTATAATAAGAATACTATGGTTGTTAAAGAAACCATGCATGTTGTTTTTTATGAATTTGACCCGTGTCATCTTAGTAATGATGAAAATGCAGATGTTACTATTGAAGCTCAACCATAGGTTATAAACATTGATATCTCATCTGATGAAAAGGATGAGGAACTACCTGTATTAGTTCCACATGATGCATCAGAACAACAACATGACATTCTGCCAGATCTGCTTGGAGTAAAACCAAATCTTACTGGACATGCATCAACATCACAACAAATTTATGGAAATGTCAAAGCACCTAGAGGACTATCAACTGATGCTATTCTTGGCTACATCTCCAGAGGAGTGAATTCAAGGCCCCCTTGCAAAATGTGAACACACATCTTGCATTCTTGTCACAAGTTGAACTAAGAAATGCACATGATGCCATTCAAGATGAGAGTTGGGTCAATGCGATGCAAGAAGAGCTGAATCAGTTCAAAAGGAGTGATGTGTGGGAGCTGGTCCCAAGACCTCCAGAGCATCTTGTTTTTGGAACAAAATGGGTCTTTAGAAACAAGCTTGATGAATCCAGCATTTTGGTAAGAAAACAAAACGAGGTTAGTTGCTCAAGACTATAATCAAGAAGAAGGTATAGAATATGATAAGACTTTTGCTCCTATTACTAGGTTAGAATTCATACGCATGTTGCTTGCATTTCCATCATTTTGAACATTTAGACTAATCAAATGGATGTTAAAAGTGCATTTTTTTTAAAATGGCTTTATCATGGAAGATGTTTATGTTGAGGAACCACCTAGTTTTGAAAGTTATGAATATCCTAATCATGTGTATAAGTTTAAAATGGTACTGTATGGCCCTAAACAAACACCTAAAGTATGGTATGATATTAAGCACTCATTCTGTGTCCAAAGGCTTTAAGAGAGGAAAATTTGATTCAACATTATTTGTTAAGACAAGCAAACATGATGTGATCATTGTGCAAATATATGTTGATGATATATTGTTTGGTGCTACTAATGATTCTTTTTGTGAGCAATTTGAGAAGCTTATGCACAGTGAATTTGAGATGAGTATGATGGGTGAACTCACATACTTCTGGGATTTCAAGTAAAACAACTTGAAGGTGGTATCTTCATAAACCAAGCTAAGTATATCCGATAGCTACTAAAGAGATATGTGTAATCAATTTGAACAAAAATCCTGTGCAACACTCTCGGAACAAGCATATTAAAGTTGACATCATTTCATCCGAGATCATGTGTTGAAGAAAGATGTGGCTATTGAGCTTGTGAAGACTGAGAATCAGCTTGTTGACATCTTTATCAAAGCCACTCAAGGAGGATCATTTCATCAAAATCAAGCTTGAACTTCCAATCTTTCTTTGCCTTATTTTTTTATGCTTATTTGGTTGCTGCATAAACCATGCTTTCATATTTGTTTTGTGTTCATGCATACTCATACATCAGTATAGTGCAATCATAACACTCACACACGAACACTAAGCATACTAGCAAATGAGCACATGTTCAAGAGGAGTTTATATCATTAGAAAGGTAAAAGGTAGAAGTATAGAAAATCTGGTTTCTATAGAAACCATCCGTTCATGCTTAGTTTTCAACAGAAATTGAAAGATCTGGTTGCTGGAAAAACCAGATACACGGCTAACAGCAGAGGTGGAAGTTGTTGTGATTCCAGTTGAAACCATGCATTAGAATATGGGTATCTTCATATAGCAGGGATATGATTTTTGGAAAAACCATCTGCCGACACCTAGAGGTTATTACTTATCGGTTATAGAAAAAGAAGAATGAACTCGGTGGTATTCTTTTTGAGTTGATTGTGGATGAATCTTGGTCTTCCAAGCTTCATAAGAAGGACATCTCAAGAATGAGCAAGATTATCTCAGCTGAAAAGGAGGCTATTGCATCAGAAATGAAGGAGTTACAAGATTTGGTTGTTGTAGAAACAAAATCAATCACTTGAGAGACAGAGGCAGTAGCTATCTTGGTTCGTGATGAAAACATCTATGAACAACCTAAACAGCAACAACCTGAGAAGGAACAACTTATGGATTTAAACATCACTCATGAAGAAGAAACTCAGGAGAAAGATAAAGATGATGAGTTTGATGGGTCGACTATGATGAATGTTGAGATTTCTGAGGATGTAATAAAGATAGTCCAATGGCCACCTGCTGATGATCTGGTTGTTGAAAAACCAGTTGCTGAAGAAAGATATGTTGGCTGAGTAAGTGAAAGTTACCTTAGATGCACAAAAGTTGAAAGATCTGGTTGTTGGAGAAACCAGATCCGTAACTAAAGAGACAAAGGTAGAAGCTGCTTTGGTTCCAGAAGAAACCACGTAGGAATAGCCTAGATACATACAGCCCAAGAAAGAACAACCTGAAAATGAGCCTTTTGTGAATCCGAATATCGCTCAAGATGAAGGATCTAAGGATGATAAGCTGAATGGAATGACTTTCACTGAAGTGGAAAAGAATACTAAACATGTAGCAAGAGTCTTTCAACTGCCACCAATAGATAATGTGGTCGCAGAAGAAACCATACCTTATGCATAGAAAGAAGATAAACAATTTCAATTAGAGAAGGTAGATGCCACTTTTGAGGATTTGTTTGAACTTGAAAGCTACACCGGCTGAGGCATCCAAGGATACTGGACGTGATGGTCTTACTTCTATTGAAATCATGATGATTGCTGCGAGTTTTGAGTAAGAAGATCATGAGTGACATGCGATCTGGTTGCACAAAAACCAGATGATGAGCAACAAAAGTAATGAAAAAAAAAATTGGAAAGGAATTTGTATCAGACAAAGGGGTGAGAAAGAAGGTTGGCAAAAAGAAGGCCATTCAGATTGATAACTGATGGTAAAGACTCAGAGAGGGAATTAAAAGTGAAATTAGAGGAAGTCAAAGCTCCATAAAAAAGTAAAAAGAGAAAGAGAGCTGATGATGATGATGAGTATGGTTTTGAAAAAACCATTGGTGCTGATCACTACTGAAATTATTCAAGAAAAGCTGAAGCTAAAAAAAGGGTACTATCAAGCATTTTGATGCTACTTTTGGAAAGCCAACTAATGTCAATGGAGCACCTACCTATGTTGAACATGGGAAACTTCTCCTTGGAAGCTCAAGCAAGCAGTGGAGTATAAGTACTAGAATCCAATGGTCAACGCACCCATATACATGCTGACCAGGATGGTTTTTCGATGACCATGGTATCAAGAGACAAAACCAATAGATTCTTACTTGCACGCTAAAGAAGAGCTTTGTGTGCTGTACAAATCTGATCTTCCACCATATGGCCACTTGTAAGAAGTAAAGTCATGGTCTCCTAATCATGCAAAGAGGTATGGTTTGGTACCAACCAAATCTGATTGATTTTGTCTAATATGGGAATGAAACTGAACATTGAGAAAAATATGAGATCGAGAAGGCAGTCAGTGCAAAGGATGCTAAGTATTATGATAGCACCACTCAGATTTGCATTGTGGAGAAAGATGCTCAAGCTTTGTGCAAAAATTTGAAGATAATGCGATGGAGAAGCTTGATCAGATTATGTACGCTATGCCTTCAGTAGCTTCTGATGAAGAGTGAAACCTCTTCAAGATCTGATGTTCCTAGGTTCATGCATTGCATCTAGTTTAGATTACGGTTTCATATATGTTTATACTATCTATTTTTTTTATCGTTCCAATCTTTTGGACATTTATGCTTATATTTTGGATCATTGTGCTACTCTTTTGGATATTTACTTTTGGATATATGATAGATATCATGTTATTACATGCTGCTATTTTGGTTAATATCCCTTGTTTGTTGATGCCAAAAGGGGGAGAAAATATGCATGTTGATCTTATGCAGGAAATGAACCACACTCATGGTTTCTGTCGAAACTATGAATCACACTTATGCTACTTTGATTATAATCCCTTTTTATTGGTGATAAAAGGGGGAGAAATGTTAATGATAATGATCATGCAAGAACTGCGATATGGTTGTGGCTGAAACCACACTAATTTATGATCTTTGCTTTGTTCCTATGATATTTGTTCCTTTTCTGCTGTTGACAAAAGGGGAAGAAATTGGTGTGTTGATTATATGCAGGAACTAGTGTAAAGAGTGTATAGATATGGTTTGAGTGAAAAACCATAACTTTGTCGTTAACTTGATTGATTATGCAGGGATTGCTGAAATATGGTTTCTGCTAAAACCATACCTTTTGACCAATCTAACTAAGTTTTATGCAGGAAGTATGAAATGAAGATGTGAAATCTGGTCAAAACCAAATCTCATATAGTATGAATGCTGTGCTACTTCGTGTTATATATACATTCAACTAATCTCTCATGCAGCAATTGAAAATCACAGGAGGAGTTTTTCTTTGGCTATCAATGCAAAGATAAAAATTCACAAGGAATGCTTCATTTGTTTTTAAAACTTATCCTTGTTGAAATACAAAAATATTTTCAAAAGGGGGAGCAATAAAACAGGGGGAGCTTTTAAAATGCTTGAATATTTTCAAGCCCTTGTTACAAGTAAAATCAACACAAATTTGTCATTATCAAAAAGGGGGAGATTGTTGACCAAAAATTAGGGTCAATCACCTCTCAATGCTAAGCAGTGATTAACCATGTTGATTATCTGGTTTTGATGACTAACAAATTATAAGTGTGTTGTTAGTTTTGCTTGTGTTGTTTTTTGCTTTCAGGAAAAATTATGGTTTCTTCAGATGCAACTTGCGTGTGGTCCACCAAGCATTTAAAACCCACTTCCAACGTTCATAATTGGTGAACAAGTGAGAGAAAAAGTTCAAAAATGTGCAACAAACATTCTCTCTTATCTACCATGAAGATGGTCCCCTTGGTGGTCCAAACTTGCCGAAAATGAAAACACTTTGTAACCAAGGAGATGCAACTTGCTAAGTGGTCCTCACACATATTTCTAACGTTCAAGATTAAAGAGCAAGTAAGAGGGATGCTCCAGGAGATATTTTCTCTCAAAGATGGTGGTCCAAACGTTCCATAAATAGCAATACTTTGTGACCAAGGAGTTGACATATGAAGTGGTCCCAACTTGGAGTAATTACGAACTCAAGTCAACTTAGATATTCAAGGAGCCGTTGGAAGACTTTCCACCAAGATTCAGAAGTATATAAGTTGACTCACAACACTTCTGAAAGTTGTTCCAGCCACTTTGAAATGTTCTATGCTTTGAAGATATGTTTTTTGCTGGAACCAAACCTTTGAAAAATTCTACATTCAAATTGAGCTTACCATGTGAGAATCTTCTGTGCTAAACCCTTTGTAAATACCTCTTGAGTGAGTCACTCCTAGGGTTTTCTTGTTGAGGTGATGATGAGCAAGACTTGGATTAGTTTTGCTAGGAACTCAAAACTAGGATTAGATTTTGAGGGTAGGTTTGAAGCTTAAGCCTTGGAAAAAGCTTTGGTATAGGTTAGAGAGTGAGCCTTGGGAAAACTCTTGTAAAAGTTAGAGCTGAGCCTGTGAAAAGCTTGAGTGTAGGTTAGAGCTGAGCCTTTGAAAAGCTTAGGTTAGAGCTGATCCTGTAAAAGCTTGTAAAGGTTAAGGTTGAACCCCGTAAAAGCCTATGTTTTAGTGAGAGTGTTTGAAATCCTAAAGGAAGGAACCTTTAGATAGTGGAGGTACCTGGTGAGGGGGAACCACTCTAAATCATATGTGTCAATCTCTCTCTACTTGCCTTACTTGTTTCTTACTCTCCTCACTCGCATTCTTGCTCTAAAGCACTCAACAAGTGTTACCCGGATTTGGTTTCTCAAAAACCAAATCTTGCCTATCCGAAAAAGTTTTAAAGCCTAATTCACCCACCCTCTTAGGCACTTTTGGGCCTACACTCTTTGGGTTAGTGGAAATCCACCAATTTCTTGCCACAACTTTGACATATTCTCTTGGAATAACTTTGTGTTGTGCAGGTAGATTCCCTGGGACTCTCTTGATCGCCTCACCTTGTTGCATGATTTGTGTCTGAAGCACTTTTGAGTCAGTCTTCAGTTGCGTCAGCTCGTTGGAGAATTCTTGCATCATATTCAGTTGTGTTCATTGAGTTTCCATCAACTAACGTTGACTCTCTGCTTATTGACGTTGAAATTCAATTTGAGATTGCATCCGTTGGTGTTGAGATTCCATTAACGAGTCTATTATTGCTTGCATATTCATCTCTCAGCCTTGTTGCTGATGATATGGATGTGACACCCTGGGTCTATGAGGGCGGGAAGTGTACGCTGGTGCCGGGATGAGCGTGAACAAGGAGCGGCTTCTGGCAGGCTTCTTGACGTTGGGGCACGGGAATGAACCTATCCACACCAGAATAGGAGAGATCCTGAGACTGTGTAGGGATGGGGCTGCATAGTTGGGGTAATTTCGTAATTATACAGGTATGGGACTGTATAATTAAGAATAGCTCAAATGAAGTGATTTTGAGATTGTACAGGTGTGGGACTGTACAATCGAGGATGACTTAAACAGTTTGATGGGTACTAACTATTCAACATGGTGCACCTACCTTTTCGGTGCTCATTCCAGAGAAACTCCAAAGTTAAGCATGCTTGACCTGGAGCAATTCTGGGATGCGTGACCTCCTGGAAAGTTTCCCCTAGAAACATGTGAGTGAGGACAAAGCATGTCGGAAAGGTCCCATGTAGGTCTATAGTGATAGTCGACAAGCTGGAACGTTACAGTTGGAAGCGGAGCTATAGGACTCCTCTAGTACGGTGCTGGGTTCGGGGATGAACCTAGCGAAAGATGGTGGGCCTGTGAAACCACGGGGTCTACAAGGACAGGAATTGTACGCCAGTGTCGGGATGAGCATGGACAAGAAGCAGCTTTTGGCAGGCTTCTAGACGGAGGGATGGGGCTGTATAGTTGGGGTGATTTCGTAATTATACTGGTATGAGACTATATAATTAAGAATAGCTTAAATGAAGTGACGTCGAGGTTGTACAGGTATGGGACTGTATAATCGAGAATGGCTTAAACAGTTTGATGGGTACTAACTATATCTGCAAGGTGACCTACCTTTTCGGTGCTCATTCTAGAAAAACTCCAAAGTTAAGCGTGCTTGACCTGAAGCAATTCTAGGATGGGTGACCTCCTGGGAAGTTTTCCCCGGAAACATGTGAGTGAGGACAAAGTATGTTGGAAAGGTCTCACGTTGGTTTGTAGTGATAGTCGACAAGCTGGGACGTTATATTGGAACTTGAATACTGGTGGCTCTGTGCATATATCCGGCTAGTCCTTGAAAATATGTGTTGGAATAAGGATTCACTTGCTACTGTTGGCTCATAAAGTTCAATTGCTCAATGGTAAGCGTGTGATTAGTTGGGCGACTTGCACTCACGTGTCCTCGTCCTCCATGTGTGTCGCATATCAAAGATGGTATTATGGTTGCTAATTGTTTAGTAAAAGCATCAAACTTGGTGGTGTGGTCAATCCTGCAAGTGCACAGAATCGTCGTGGTACTCAAGTTCGTATCCACAAAGACTAGGCAAGATATTAGTCGATTCAATCTAATGGCAAAGAAAATAAATGAAGAGAAATAATATCAGAATTGAAGATTGATAAGAGAGCAAATATCGAATTGAATACAAAGAGAAGAGAAAGCAGAAATCACAATGAAAATGATAAACAAAGTAGCAATGATAAAAGGCCTAGATCATTTGGGAATTCACCGCCCTTCCTTTGCCATGGACCAATGTACTGTTAAAAGCTGCATCCAAACACATGAATTTTGATGGGTAGCAACCTATAATGAAACTATCCGCTCTCGCTAGTCTAATCTCGTCTCAAAGAGCTACCTAATCACTTTCGTCAATTAGATTACCTCTAGGAGCAATGAAGATTGTTGTTGCTACTGATTCAACGATAACCTAAACCCTCTCAGCATTTAGATTAAAGATGACTGATGATTTTCGGATAATAGACTTCTCCTTTCGGTACTTCACCTATTACCTAGAAGTTGTAATAAAGCTGGCCACTTCCTTAAATCAAGAAATAAGCTCACAACAATCAATCAAAATTACTTTGTGAATGAATTGCAGCAAATGGTACATCAAACCATAGCAAATTTAGGGTAGGCTACAACCCGATGATCTAGAATGAAAGATTAGTTCGTGAATGAACTTGAAACAACAAAAGAAAATGGGAAATACATGGTTTCCTCACAACAATCTCAAATGAAAGGAACAACAACTTGACAGAATTTTTGGTTTCAAGGTATGTGTTTGTGTTGCTTCCCCCTCCCTTCAGCTCTCACCCTTTTATAGTGCTTCTTCACTAGTTGGACAGCTTGGAGATGACATATTTTAGTGTCCTTTAGCCACCAAAATCGTGCTGGAAGGGGCCTGAATGTTGAAAGCATTAGCTGGTGGAGTGGTTGCAAGGTATGGGTTGCCACTTGCTTTTTCAGCCTAGCATGAATATTCCTTCTCTTTTGCATGTGCTGATGGTTGAGCTTTTTTTCCAAAAAATTATGTTGGTTTCCAGGATATTTTATTCTCCTTTAATGCCTTCCAGGTCGTCCAATTTGATTATTCAACAAAGTATGCCCTTCTGGTTGCCGTGATGCTCTTCTAGAAGGGGTCACATGGTTGGCAACAAATGACCTCAGAATTGCAAGCACTTTTGGCACCCTTAGACAGTAGAATTGGACTTAGGGATATTCTACAAAGTTGTAGATAATTCTTTTATCTTTCTTTTCATATAAAGAATTCTTGATTTGGGCTTGTGTAGTAGGAGTTATGATAAACATACCGAGACTGGGTCGGTGGCCAGCGCAGAATTCCTGCACGTCTGCAACTTTGGGCAGAAGGATTACACATCGATGTTTGAAAGCACAACATCGATGTTTGGTGAATTTCAGCATGTCCAAATTTGGACAGAAGTCTGAAACATCGATGTTTGGTATTACAACATCGATGTTTGGTGAAAATAAGTTCCCAGAAGCTTTTCAACATCGATGTTCAGAATGTCCAACATCGATGTTTGATGGAGTGAATTGAATTGATCACCACTCCTAATCCGTAAGGCCAAAAATTATGAACTTTATATCACTGGAAAGCGTAGGATGTTTACTTTCATCTCCAACTAGTTTCATGTTAATTGGACATCCGAAGCTCCTGAAATCGGCAAAAGAGTGAACTATGCTCAAGTTTCTGCCCGGTTTCCAGCTTTGGCCGGAATTGATCGTTTTCGGTAGCGAAGTGGGACGATTTTACACCTGAAACATAATTGTTAGTTCAAGCAATTTATTTAACAATCAAACAAAGAAAGATAGGTAAAATTTATGATTTTATTCAAAATTATAATAATAAAGAAGTTTTCATGCCTTTAATACTATGTGAAATATGTGCATATCAAATACCCCCACACCTAAACTTTTGCTTGTCCCCAAGCAAAACAATCATAACCATGATGACAATGATATGCACTGATTTCTTTTCTCAGCTCTGATCCAATGTGACTTTCTTATAATTAACTTGTTCCATAGACTAAATACAGACATGTTAATCAAAAGTAAATCAAGGCACTTCACTCAGTTAAGTTAAAAAAAGAAATCGAAGATCAAATTTCCACACAGGATTATACTAGTCAGTCCTTCTTTGGTATGCTCTTGATCAATAAGAGGTGTTTGAACATCCCATATGCACATCCAAGGTTTCCACTTCCACTAATAGACACAATTCTTGAACTTAAGATCATTAGGTCTTTAAAGGTTGTAATGGGGCAAGGTTGGTGTATCAACAAGGGGTAAAGGTAAACAAAGTATCTGTTGAAGTTGTCGATCAAATTTCCTCCTAAAATTGAGTTTCTTCTTGCTTCATACTGACTGTGATGTTGTCTTCAGATCTCTTTCTTTTTCTTTTTTTTTTTAATAGCGATCATACGCCTGCGTTTGTTAGATTTTGATGAACTACAGCGATGACCTCAATGTAGCGCAGAAATGCAAAAGACCCCCGTATGTTGGTGGGCTTAGGTGCATGACTGCAAATTTTGTTCTCCTCCTTGCAGCAAGTTCAGTCAATTCACTTTCAATGAGCAATACTAGTGATAGGAGGTTAGACATCATCAACTTAACAGATAAAAGGGTAGGATAAATCAAGGAAAATTATGCTGATCAGGCATGTGACACCCCGGGGTCTATGAGGGCGGGAACTGTACGCCGGTGTTGGGATGAGCATGGACAAGGAGCGGCTTCTGGCAGGCTTCTAGACGGAGGGGCACACGAATGAACTGAATCCACACCGGAATAGGAGAGATCCTGAGACTGTGTAGGGATGGGGCTGCACAGTTGGGGCGATTTTGTAATTATATGGGTATGGGACTGTATAATTAAGAATAGCTCAAATGAAGTGATTTCGAGGTTGTACAAGTATGGGACTGTATAATCGAGAATAACTTAAACGGTTTGATGGGTACTAACTATATCAACAAGGTGCACCTACCTTTTCGGTGCTCATTCTAGAAAAACCCCAAAGTTAAACATGCTTGACTTGGAGCAATTCTAGGATGGGTGACCTCCTGGGAAGTTTTCCCCGGAAACGTGCGAGTGAGGACAAAGCATGTTGGACAGGTCCCGTGTTGGTCTGTAGTGACAGTCGACAAGCCGGGACGTTACAGTTGGTAGCGGAGCTCCAGGACTCCTCTAGTACGGTGCAGGGTTCGGGGACGAACCTAGCGGAAGATGGTGGGCCTGTGACACCCCGGGGTCTATGAGGGCGGGAAGTGTACGCCGGTGTCTGGATGAGCATGGACAAGGAGCGGCTTCTGGCAGGCTTCTAGACGGAGCGGCACACGAATGAACCGAATCCACACCGGAATAGGAGAGATCCTGAGACTGTGTAGGGATGGGGCTGCATAGTTGGGGCGATTTCGTAATTATATGGGTATGGGACTGTATAATTATGAAATCGCCCCAGCAGCGTTCATGGATATGATGAATCGGGTGTTTAAAGAGTATCTTGATAAGTTTGCCATTGTGTTCATTGATGATGTACTGGTATACTCTAGGTCCAAAGAAGAGCATGAGAAGCACCTACGGGTTGTGTTACAGATCCTGTGGGAGAAGAAATTATATGCAAAATTTTCCAAGTGCGAATTCTGGCTTGAGAAGGTGTCAATCCTTGGCCATGTGATTTCTGAAAGGGGACTAAAGGTAGACCCGCAGAAGGTCAAGGCTGTTGTTAATTGGCCAAGACCAACCAACGGGACGGAGGTACGAAGCTTCTTGGGGCTGGCTGGCTATTATCGACGGTTTATGGAGGGTTTCTCATGCATTGCTGCACCCTTAACCAAGCTGACACAGAAGAAAGCGCAATTTCAGTGGACTGAGAATTGTGAAGCAAGTTTTAGGGAGATGAAGCATAAACTCACCACTGCACCTATTTTAGCATTGCCTACGGAGAATGGATCGTTTACTATATATTGTGATGCATCAAGAGTCGGGTTGGGTTGTGTTTTAATGCAAAAGGGCAAGGTGATAGCCTATGCATCTCGAAAGTTGAAGAAGAATGAAGAAAACTACCCTGTACACGATCTTGAAATGGCTGCAGTGGTCTTTGCTTTGAAAATTTGGCGGCAATATTTGTATGGAGAGCCGTGTGAAATATATACAGAATGCCACGCCCCCGCTAAACGCGACTGGCCAGGTACCTTGTGCACCCACCATGTGCCACAAGACACCCAAAGGCCTTTCTCCACCTCAACCAAAACCCCGTTGCCTCTGCTCGGCGGGTTACCAACAAAGAAATGCGCAGCGTAAAAGGAAGCAACAACCGACAAACGCAAAGGCAACAAAAGATAATAAAATGTATCAAAACCAATTAATAAAGACAAATCCTCTAATATCATAAACCATTGCTACGAGGGGCACTACTTCTTACTATACAAGGACATAATCTCCATATATAAAATAATACAGTAAAGTAATTAAAGGAGACCGACTCGGCTATACCCATCGACCTACTTTCCGTACTCTCAAACTCGCACCTGTAAGACAATGGGAGGAAATGGGGGGTGAGTATAAAATTGAATAAGCAGGTGACATACAAGGCACTAGCAATGACACAAACAAGCGGCAAATTACATCCAACAACCAACATCTCAAATCACCATGATCAGCCCACGGGTAAGCTATCGTGGAGTTGTACCTAGCCTACCTGCGGGTCTGGTAGCCTTGCCAACAGGTGTTACTTCATAGCCCACAGCCCCCCATATGAGGCATATTAGTTTGGCTACCACAACCACACACGGCGCCAAGCACAACACCACCATTATCTCAATTGACCAAGCAGCCTAGTAGCACTGCAAGGTCCAGCATCAAACCATCTCATGTAATGTCATGATGCAAATGGGATGCATGGAATGCATAGCCCGAATATCGGTCTCATCTCAAGCCAAGGCATATCATAAACATCTCAACATCTCAATTGGAAATTGGATCATCCACCAAGCCAATAAGCATCACAGCCATCACACAAGTATGCAACCAAACTTACCAAACCATTAGGCACATCAAGGCCAACCACTGGTTCCCTTTAAAACCCTTGGGCATGTAGGGTTCATACTGCCCTGTAACACACACATAAATATGCATCACAATACAAGCATAGCAACATATAATATAAACCACAATTTAATCACACAAATCTTCCTTACAGCAACTCGGGTAGAATCTGCCCTGCACCAACAGAAATTTCACCGAGGTTAAAAATGCACCTACAGGCCGAACCGACCTCGGGAATCAACGTCAAAGTTGTAGCCCTGCCTCGTAGCTTTCCAGAGACACTGAGAACACCCTAATACAAGGTCTGTAGCTTCAGATATGGCTCAAACACCAACTCGGGCTCAAGCAGCTAGTCTGTTGCAGAACAGTGAACTTAAAGAGCGCATAACTCTCTCAGTTCAGCTCCAAAATCCACCAACCCAGTTTCATATAAAAGCTATGGGTGTTAGCCAACTATGGGCCTTGGTTTCACTCAATTCCAACAGGTGGTTTGGCCGGAATCCCTATTTTAGTGGCCAGGGATCTGTCTGGCCGAGAGCAGAACCCCTAGGCTCACTCTCCTCCTTTCCCCTCTTTTCTCTCCTTCTCTCTCTCTATCCTTAGCCACGATTTTAATCTGATCAGAATGGGAGAGAGAAGCCTAGTTTCACCCCTTAAGTGATGGTAAGTAGGTGACTAAGCTCCTACTTGCCACACTTGCCAACTTGGAGCCACTTGCACCAAGTTGGTGCCACCTCATGCTTAGTTGTGGCCAATTAGCCTATGCCACACAAGCTGCTAGCTTGCACACCTAAGGCTTCCAACACCTTATTCCCGATCTACTTGGCTCACTCTGATTGGTCGGTTTGGCCAATTACCGATTTACCCTTATCGAGCCTAATTGTGCACCGACGGGCACACCAATGCCCCGGTTGTACACCGTTTCGCACCAAATCGAGCCAGCCGATATCTCCATTGTCCAATTGTGCATCTAATGCATCTATTACACCAAGTAATCACATTTCTACCTTTTCCGACCATTTATTGGCCCATTAGACAAGTCGAGCACTCGGGACACCAAACTAGGCCAACCGTGTCATCGCATCACTTCGAAGCTACTTGTGTGCACTAGGCCGAGCCTATGCTAACCATCTCTTCTCAATCCGACACCAACACATATTAGCGAGCCATAACCTAACCCATACCAAAATTTACACCAAGAATATGAACATGCTTCACAAACTCCCGAATATAGTATCTAACCTACACGAACGTGCCGGGAGGACAAGCTACACTCAACTCTCATCAAGTAATAGTGCTCTATATTCTAGGGTGTACCTGGGGTGTTATAGTATCCCCTCCTTCAAAGAATTTTGTCCTCGAAATTCAGGAGCCCTTATAACCTCAAAGACCACCTCAATCCTTTCGTAACTCTCAATCGTCTTCTTGAATATACTCATATGCCATCCTATTGTTCCTCTTTCGTTTCAAGCTCTACCTTTAATAGATCACTTAACTATAACTCAACCCAATATATCTCCAAGTTGTTTACCTCAAAATTTATTCTCAAGTTCAACCTCAACTCCTCACTTAAACACCTTAAATGACATGTTCGTTTCTTCAATGTACATCTGATACTCCCTCATGGTCACATCTCATTATAATCCATTTCACTTACCTCAAATTGTCATATCTCTTACGCCCGTAACTCTCACACCATTCCATATCACACACCAGTCCGTGTCACATCTCAATCACAATCTTATAGATTATAATTCTCTCAACTATCTGTTACTTCTGACCACGGCACAAATGGATAGGCTATACGGTACTAATGCCAAACTTGCTTAATTCCAGGCGTTTAAAAATATTTTCAAAACAGTATTTGCAAAAACGTTATAAATTGTGGCCACATTGTCCAAACGAACAAAACTTTGCAATATACCGTTAGCCTTCCAAATGTAACCACATAAGTCTCCACTTAAGTTCTCCACATGATACATCACTGAATAAGCTACTATAACCCATCTACTCATTCTCTCATCACTAATAACTTCTAGATCTTATTCACACCACTACAGTGCACTATCTGCACATTACGATGCCAATTGTCTAATAAGGCCAATGATCCCATCCGGACCTCAAAATGCACTATTCGCACACTAGTGAGGGTACTAGCACTAGAATCGGCCAACGGGACCAACTTCCCCTACTAAGCGACGAAGTTCACTACTCCTATACCAATGCACACCAATTGGATCAGCAGCGCACCAACTAGGCACCAACAGCACTGCAGCATGCCAACTGCGCACCAACAGCACTGCAGCATGCCAAGTGCGCACCAACAGCACTGCAGCATGCCAAGTGGGCACCAACAACACTGTAGCGTGCCAATTACATCCCCAATAAACTAACCACGCTTTCGCACCGCGACTCCACTTACACCTCACTCAAAGATGTAGCACTTCTCACACATCTCCAAGTCCATCACCATACTTCATGGGAACTTAGCATTCCAAAATCTAACTCTAAATAATCAAAACAATCTCTATAGGTAATTTAGGGTGTCAACTTTACTCTAATATATGCTAATTACCCAAAACATTCATTAACGTCATCCTTTCCCCTTACTATTTAAAACAGTAAAAACTTTAACATAACCGTTAATCATACTCTAGTACAAGCTCTAAACCAAAATTTCAAAATCACATCCTTTAATTACCGATTCTAAACTAGCAATCACAACCTCTTCCTTTATACTTTACTCATCTTTAGGTTCTACAACACTATCTACTATCCTTCCCCTACTAATACCGGATTATGACTTACAAACTATAATCTTACTCCTTTATACACACAAAACCTCTTAAGAACTTTTTCTCCCGTACCTCAATTCCTACTTCAGTTGAAACTATCTCGATCCATCATAAGACCTGTTCTGACTTTTTTTACACTCCTTTAAAATGAACCTCAATCAACTACTTACTTCCTCTGTACTTTACTCTCAATTGCTCCATGTCAATAAAACCTGCCGACGAGTTTCCCGAGCTACACATCAACCAAACGTTAAACACAACAACATATAGCACACATATAGCACATAATTAAAACAAACGCCTCTCACCAAACCACAACCTCTAATTCGATGGGTACTACCCACAAGACTCAACAACCTATGCCCCTCTAGCAAAATTACTTAACCATACCTCGATGCCATTTCTTTCACACCCAACTGACATGGACACCTAACCTTTTCAAAAAGAAACTCCGTTACCATAACCATCACATTTGACATGACATGACGCACACTTTCAGAAAAATCATGCTCCACTACAAACTATCGCATGTTTCGGTAGCAAATTGTCTAGACATCAAACACATCCTGCATAAACATGCTCCGCTACCAATTCTGTCACGCCCCCGCTAATCGCGACCGGCCAGGTACCTTGCGCACCCACCATGTGCCACAAGACACCCAAAGGCCTTTCTCCACCTCAACCAAAACCCCGTTGCCTCTGCTCGGCGGGTTACCAACAAAGAAATGAGTAGCGTAAAAGGAAGCAACAACCGACAAACGCAAAGGCAACAAAAGATAATAAAATGTATCAAAACCAATTAATAAAGACAAATCCTCTAATGTCATAAACCATTGCTACGAGGGGCACTACTTCTTACTATACAAGGACATAATCTCCATATATAAAATAATACAGTAAAGTAAATAAAGGAGACCGACTCGGCTATACCCATCGACCTACTTTCCGTACTCTCAAACTCGCACCTGTAAGACAATGGGAGGAAATGGGGGGTGAGTATAAAACTGAATAAGCAGGTGACATACAAGGCATTAGCAATGACACAAATAAGCGGCAAATTACATCCAACATCCCACATCTCAAATCACCGTGATCAGCCCACGGGTAAGCTATCGTGGAGTTGTACCTAGCCTACCTGCGGGTCCGGTAGCCTTGCCAACAGGTGTTAATTCTTAGCCCACAGCCCCACGTATGAGGCATATTAGTTTGGCTACCACAACCACACACGGCGCCAAGCACAACACCACCATCATCTCAATTGACCAAGCAGCCTAGTAGCACTGCAAGGTCCAGCATCAAACCATCTCATGTAATGTCATGATGCAAATGGGATGCATGGAATGCATAGCCCGAATATCGGACTCATCTCAAGCCAAGGCATATCATAAACATCTCAACATCTCAACATCTCAATTGGAAATTGGATCATCCACCAAGCCAATAAGCATCACAGCCATCACACAAGTATGCAACCAAACTTACCAAACCATTAGGCACATCAAGGCCAACTAATGGTTCCCTTTAAAACCCTTGGGCATGTAGGGTTCTTAGTGCCCTATAACACACACATAAATATGCATCACAATACAAGCGTAGCAACATATAATATAAACCATAATTTAATCACACAAATCTTCCTTACAGCAACTCGGGTAGAATCTGCCCTGCACCAGCAGAAATTTCACCGAGGTTAAAAATGCACCTACAGGCAGAACCGACCTCAGGAATCAACGTCAAAGTTGTAGCCCTGCCTCGTAGCTTTCCAGAGACACTGAGAACACCCTAATACAAGGTCTGTAGCTTCAGATATGGCTCAGACACCAACTCGGGCTCAAGCAGCTAGTCTGCTGCAGAACAGTGAACTTAAAGAGCGCATAACTCTCTTAGTTCAGCTCCAAAATCCACCAACCCAGTTTCATATGAAATCTATGGGTGTTAGCCAACTATGGGCCTTGGTGTCACTCAATTCCAACCGGTGGTTTGGCCGGAATCCCTATTTTAGTGGCCAGGGGTCTGTCTGGCCGAGAGCAGAACCCCTAGGCTCACTCTCCTCCTTTCCCCTCTTTTCTCTCCTTCTCTCTCTCTCTATCCTTAGCCACGATTTTAATCTGATCAGAATGGGAGAGAGAAGCCTGGTTTCACCCCTTAAGTGATGGTAAGTAGGTGACTAAGCTCCTACTTGCCACACTTGCCAACTTGGTGCCACTTGCACCAAGTTGGTGCCACCTCATGCTTAGTTGTGGCCAATTAGCCTATGCCACACAAGCTGCTAGCTTGCACACCTAAGGCTTCCAGCACCTTATTCCCGATCTACTTGGCTCACTCTGATTGGTCGGTTTGGCCAATTACCGATTTACCCTCATCGAGCCTAACTGTGCACCGACGGGCACATCAATGCCCCGGTTGTACACCATTTCGCACCAAATCGAGCCAACCGTTATCTCCATTGTCCAATTGTGCATCTATTACACCAAGTAATCACATTTCTACCTTTTCCGACCATTTATTGGCCCATTAGACAAGTCGAGCACTCGGGACACCAAACTAGGCCAACCGTGTCATCGCATCACTTCGAACCTACTTGTGTGCACTAGGCCGAGCCTATGCTAACCATCTCATCTCAATCCGACACCAACACATATTACCGAGCCATAACCTAACCCATACCAAAATTTACACCAAGAATATGAACATCCTTCACAAACTCCCGAATATAGTATCTAACCTACACGAACGTGCCGGGAGGACAAGCTACACTCAACTCTCATCAAGTAATACTTCTCTATATTCTAGCGTGTACCTGGGGTATTACACATATCATAAGAGTTTGAAGTATATCCTTGAGCAACGGGATCTAAATTTAAGGCAGCGAAGATGGGTTGAATTACTGAACGATTATGGTTGTGTCATTAAATATCATCCTGGAAAGGCCAATGTAGTTGCTGATGCTTTGAACCGAAAATTAGTTGGAAGCCTAGCGCATCTCACTCTGAACAGAAGGCCCGCTGTGAGGGCGTGGCATACATTGCTAGACGAGGGACTAGATTATGCTGTTTCCGAAGGAGGTGTACTAATGGCTCACTACCAAGTGCGGCCTACTCTGAATGAAGAAATTACTAAAGTACAAGAAGGTGACCCGGAAACAAAAACATGGAAGGAGAAGGCTGGTCGAGGAGAATTGCTGGGATTTGCTGTTTCTGATGATGGAATATTGAGATTTGGCTCGAGAATGTATGTTCCTAAAGTTGGAGATCTCCGTAGTAGACTTATGGATGAGGCACATCAAACTCGATACACTATGCACCCAGGGTCTACCAAAATGTACCATGATCTTAAACAACACTACTGGTGGAATAACATGAAGCGAGATGTGGCAGACTATGTGGCTAAATGCCTCACCTGCCAACAAGTAAAGGGGGGACATCAAAAAATACCGGGGCTGCTTCAGCCACTGTCTATTCCAGAGTGGAAATGGGAGAAGATAGCCATGGATTTTGTAAGTAGGCTACCACGAACAACCGGTGGATTTGATGCTATTTGGGTTATTGTGGATAGGTTGACCAAGTCCGTGCACTTTCTGCCGGTAAAGACTACGTACAATTTTACAAAGCTAGCACAAGTTTTTGTTGATGAAATCGTAAAGTTACACGGTGTGCCAGTATCTATTGTTTCTGATCGAGGCCCGCATTTTACATCTAAATTCTGGCGTAGCTTCCAGGGGGCCATGGGCACACAGCTTGATCTAAGTACAGCTTTCCACCCGCAAACCGACGGTTAGAGTGAGCGGGTGATACAAATTTTAGAAGACATGCTGCGGGCATGTGTGTTGAACTACGGAGATAGCTGGAGCAGATATCTTTCATTGGTAGAGTTTGCTTACAACAACAGCTACCAATCAAGTATTGGCATGGCTCCATATGAGGCCCTATATGGGCGAAGGTGTCGAACTCCAGTTTGTTGGAACGAGGTGGGAGTAAGAAAGCTACTTGGCCCTGAAATCATCGAACTCACAGCTGAAAAAGTGAAAATTGCTCGTGAGAATTTAGCTGCCGCTCAGAGCAGACAAAAATCATACGCGGACTGGAACATCCCGGCTTGTCGACTGTCACTATAGGCCAACACGGGACCTTTCCAACATGCTTTGTCCTCACTCGCACGTTTCCGAGAAAAACTTCCCAGGAGGTCACCCATCCTAGAATTGCTCCAAGTCAAGCACGTTTAACTTTGGAGTTTTTCTAGAATGAGCACCGAAAAGGTAGGTGCACCTTGTTGATATAGTTAGTACCCATCAAACCATTTAAGTTATTCTCAATTGTACAGTCCCATACCTGTACAACCTCAAAATCACTTCATTTGAGCTATTCTTAATTATATAGTCTCATACCCGTATAATTACAAAATCGCCCCAATCGTGCAGCCCCTTCCCTACACAGTCTCAGGATCTCTCCTATTCCGGTGTGGATTCGGTTCATTCGTGTGCCCCTCCGTCTAGAAGCCTGCCAGAAGCCGCTCCTTGTCCATGCTCATCCCGGCACCGGCGTACACTTCCCGCCCTCATAGACCCCGGGTGTCACAGGCCCACCAGCTTCCGCTAGGTTCGTCCCCGAACCCTGCACCGTACTAGGGGAGTTCTGGAGCTCCGCTACCAACAAAATCAACCCGAGCCTCACGCCAGCCCACTGCCGAAATCAAACACTAACAATCCATCAAAAACCGTAGCCGACCTGGACTGACCACCATCGACGAACACAGCCGACCCGCCATCTTATCAACCAAAACCCAATTAACAGAATGGAAAAAAACAAAATGGGAGAGAAAGAAGAGAAAGTAAGGAGGAGGAGGAGAAGAAAGACAAGGGCGGCGTGACTTTACCCCTAGCCGGCGACCTGAACCCGACCATCAACAGGCGGCGGAGACTCCCAACAACCAAGCGCAGGCGGCCCTCGTCGCCGAACACGCTTCCGCTCCAGCTCAGGTCTCACCTCCTCGGCATTACGAGCTGTGGTGGCGCAAGGAAAGGAGGAAGACAGAGGACGGCCATTCACCCGTGGGAGGCGACGGAGACACAGGCTCGGGCCTTGTCCCTGAACCTCCGGTCGTCTTCGTCGGCGTGCCTCGATTCCTCCTCCCCTAAATCCTTCTCTGGCCCTGGCTCCCTAGTTCAAGAGAAGCAACATCATGGCAGCGGCAGCTTGAGAGATAGAGAAGAGGAGTTGAGAAAAGAAGGCAAGCAAAAGGGAGCATCGGGTTCAGCCGTCGGGAGAGTAGAGAAGAAAGAAAAGAAAAGAGAGGAGGGAGGGAGAAAGAAATGACGTTTATATCCCTAGTCAAACCCTAGGATTCGGCCGTACACAAAACGGCGTCGTTTTGGCTAGCAAAACGGCGTTGTTTTGCCTTTCCCAGCTTCTCAGGTCAACGCGCCTATGTGACCTAGTCAAAGCACGAGCTTCCTTTGAGTTTAAAGCCTTGACACCCCAAAACTACGTAGTTTTAATAAAACTACTATGTACTCTTTGTTTTACCCCGTAACCCCCGTCGTTCTCACAGGAACCGACTAAGAATTAATTCCAGAAGTAATAAAACATTCCAAGGAGAATAAATTAATAACAATAATAATTTTCTTGACATAGAATACCCGAAAATTCTTCGAGGGTAAAATTGGAATAAAATTTCAAAAATTTCGAAAATCCCATAGAAATTAAATACTGAAAATTCGGGGCGTTACAGTTCTACCCCACTTAACAAAATTTCGTCCTCGAAATTTCAAGATAAGTCAAGCAACCAAGTGCTTAGCTGACACAGACAAGTGTCACCCAGTATCAAAATACCGTCGGCCAAACCACCAAGTAGAACCATCATGTCCATCAAATACATTTCCAAGCAAGAACTCCAATATACCCAAGTCAATCATCGACTTAATCTAACATGATCAACAGATCATAAGATCAAAGCTCTAAACAAAGAATCTTATCCAATCATAATCAACAATATTAATACCAGAATCCATAAACCGTTTCATTTATCATCAATCAACCAAAAGCATATCCAATCTTTTAACCCATTACACATATCCTCTAACACAGAACTCCAAGTTGTTACCTAAGTAACAAGATCATCACTCCCATTGTGAATACCTTAAGACCAAAAATCCATAATCTATCACATGTTTGGAACCTCAAGTATTTCCTTTATCACACACCAATTCAGCCAAAATCGTATATAACCTTGATCAAACCTTAGACACTAGAAACCGAACATTACCGAAAAATCATGCTTATAACTCTATACCTTGGATTCCTTAAGACCTAAACATCCCTACATACTCATACTTACAAGTCTATCGCAACCCTGAGTTCGGGTCCGATTGATGCTTGTGCGGGTGAACTGTAACGTCCCGGCTTGTCGACTGTCACTATAGATAAATTGATAAATTGGGACACGGGGATTTCACGGACAATTGGAGGCGGGACTTGGAATTTTTAGTGGGTGATATGGTGTTCCTAAAAGTTTCCCCTACGAAGAGGGTTATGCGGTTTGGGAAGAAAGGGAAACTAGGACCTCGATACCTAGGCCCGTTTGAAGTGCAGGAGAGAATTGGTCCGGTGGCTTATTGGCTCGCGTTACCACCCAATCTTTCAGGATTTCACCCAGTTTTCCATGTATCCATGCTGCGGAAATATGTACCAGACCCGTCACATGTGTTGGCGCCGCAAGAAGTTGAATTGGGGGATGAATTGACCTACGAAGTGCAACCTGTTGAGATTGTTGATAAGCAGGTGCGCAGGTTACGGAACAAGAATGTAGCTTCAGTTAAAGTCATTTGGGAAGACGCCTCAGGAAGGGAGGCTACATGGGAACCGGAACAAGAGATGGTGGAAAAATACCCGCACCTATTTCCTGAAAAAATTCGAGGACGAATTTCGTGTAAGGGGGAGGTGATGTGATGACCCATGTAATTCAGGCCTGAAATATTTAATTGATGGTTTGGAATGTTGAGGATAGGAGCTAGTACCATTGACTAGCAGTTGGCATGAGCTGGCCAACATTTGGTCACCGTTGGCTAGCAATTGGCACGCCCGAGAGCCCGTTGGTGCGCTTTGGTACGCTTGGCGGGTAATCGGGTTTAGGCGGTGATTAGTGAGGGCTAAGCAACCTAATGGGGGATTAACTAATGGCTAAGCAGGGTCAGACTCAAGGCAAGTGGCCTGGGTGTGCTGGCACGAAATAAGCAGGAGGTGGGGGGCAGCTTGGCTAGGTGGCAGACCTTGGTGCAAAGGCAGCAAGTGGCTGCTTAGTCACCTGCTTGCCTATGCCTTTATCAGACAAAACAAGCAGCTCAACCCTTCATTCTGCTAACTTCATGCAAACGATAAGGGGAGGAGTGCTTGACTGAAATCATTGGTTCTTGCAGCTAAGGAAGGAAAAGGAGAGTAAAGGTTGGTAATTCTAACACACTAGGTGCCAATTGGCTGGTCAAGTATGTTGTTAGCCCATGCAGAGCAGAACCTTGGCTTTGTTGGTGGTCTGATGTTATGTTGTTTAGTGCTTGAATCGTGAGAAGGGTCACTGGTTGCTTGAGGGTGTTAATTGATTGAATTGGGGCGCAATTGGCACCACAGGTGACCAATAGGCTCTGTTGGCGCACCAATAATTCTGTGGCTGGCCAACTAGTGAGCCAATAGGCGCACCAATGCTTAGGCTATTATTTGTGAATGTTTTTACTTAATGTGTTGCTTCTTAGATGCTATTGTGCTCACTGTTAACGTGATTTTGCGTGTGGGCAGCTGCTAAAACAGAAGGTGCACCCAAAGAAGGAGAAGGGCCTAGAGACGCCTGATTTAGTGTAAGTGTGGGGTTACATACTTGTGATTTCTGATGATGTTAAATAGGCTGGGCAGATGGCCCATATGCTTGGTTGTTATTGCACCCATGGTGCAAAGCTGATGATGGGATGATATGCCTTGGCTAAGCTGATTTGCCCATAATAGGGCTAAGCATTTGCACATTCATGCATTGCATTGCATTGCAGCAATATATATAAGTATCGCAGCTATGTATATATATGTATTGCTGGACCTCGCGATGACGGTAACCGCTTGGACGTTATGATAGCCTTGCTGTTGGATGAACTGTTTGTTGAGCCTTTTTGGCAATCTGGATGTTTGCTTGTGTGAGCCACATACTTGCTGAGTCGTGGACTCACCCCTTCCACTGTTTTGGTTTTCAGGAAGAAATCGCGGGACAAGTGAGTTTGACTGGGGAGGCACTAGCTGGCAGGCTGTTAGATGATGGGTATATGAGCAGTCTTAGCCTAGGACCTCTTAATGTACTTATGTGATGTTAATAGGTCTTGAATAAGGCAACTAAAGCCCCTTCTGCTGAAGCTTGAGTTTTGTAACGGCTGGTGTTGCTGTACGTGTTTGCGAACTCTATATTTCAATCTGACGTTTTCTTGCTGCGCAATGCGTAGTAGTATGTCTGCTGGGCTAACTTCTGCCCATGAACCGGTGAGGCCTGCGGGTGTCCTGTGGCATGTCTGTTGGTGCGCATGGCACCTGGCCGGTTGCGCTTTGGCGGGGCGTGACAAGGCACATGATGGTCACTTAATTGGCTACTAAGGGGTAAAAGGTGGTTGATGTGGGTATAGAAGAAAACATTTGACCATCATACTAGGCTCAAAGTGGTGAACTAAGGATAATATGATCAGGGGTTGGCCAAGGTTTATATGTGGTGAAATTCATGGAATGCCTAACTCTTTTCTCAAATCAAGGTTGTGTCTAAATTTCTCCTTAGTTAAAACGATGGATGTGTTATGGGACTGTACAATTAAATGCAATTGAAACACCTCAATTAATTTTTAAAAAGCTAAGAGCGAACCAAATCCTTAGGACATCTTCCTAGTGATCTTGTTTAGAAATTCAAATTTTTCTTTTATCAAACTCTTATGAGCTAGGTGACTTGAAAAATTTTATCACAATGTCTCTTTATAGGCCATACAAGGAACAAAGTTAATCCAATCAACAAAGTCCCATTGTTTCAGACTTGATCAAGAAGAATAAAGGCATGAATAGAAAAACAAAACAAAATGCAAAACAACAAATGCAATCTTTTCCTCAATGAATTGAAATGCAATTTGAATAGAAAGAAAAATTCAAAATGTAATGAAAAAGGATAGAATGATAAGGTGAATGACAAGATGCATAACAACTAGCTTATCAAAGTATGTTTTGAAGCATCGAACATATAAATTTAGGGATATGAGTTTAGGAATGCTTCTCTATCTGTCGTGAAGTCATCATGCTCCTTGGTTTCGGCCACTTGATCTTCTTTCCTTCTCTTTCCTCGGGTTGCCTCCCGAATAGCGCTTCTTTAACATCTTTTAGCTGGACATGAGGCTTGTCAAGACATAGGCGGATTTGCTAGTGACAAAATCACTTGGTCACCAATTCTGTCATCCGTTTTGAACAGCTTGAGGCGCTGTCCATTGACCTTGAATGGCTCAGATTCTCCATTGGTGATCTCCACAGCACCATGGGGAAAGCTCCGAACCACGATGAGTGGTCCGGACCACTTGGATCGAAGTTTTCCGGGAAAAAGCTTCATTCTAGAATTGAAGAGAAGCACTTTGTCTCCTGGATGGAACTCTTTCTTCAGAATATATTTGTCATGCCATTTCTTTGTTCTCTCCTTGTAGATGCGGGAGTTCTCATAAGCTGCAAGGCGCAACTCCTCTAACTCATTAAGCTGCAAAAAGCGTTGTTCTTCTGCTGCCTTCATGTCTAAATTGATGTTCTTGATAGCCCAATAGGCTTTGTGCTCAAGTTCAACGGGCAAGTGGCATGCTTTTCCATACACAAGACAGTAGGGAGTGGCTCCAAGAGGGGTCTTATAGGCTGTCCTATATGCCCATAGGGCATCATCGAGTTTGAGGGCCCAATCCTTGCGAGTTTGTCCTACCGTCTTCTCCAAGATTTGCTTGATTTGTCAGTTGGAGACCTCTACTTGCCCACTTGTTTGGGGATGGTAGGATGTTGCCACCTTATGAGTGACTCCATATTTCTTCAAGAGGTCTGCAAACTTCTTGTTGCAAAAGTGGGAACCTCCATCACTTATAATGGCTGTTGGGACTCCAAATCTAGTGAATATGTTCCTTTTCAAGAACTTAGTCACTACATCAGCCGTGTTTGATGGTGAGGCAATTGCTTCCACCCATTTTGAGACATAGTCCACTCCAACTAGGATGTATTCATTCTTCAAGAAAGAAGGGAAAGCGCCCATGAAATCAATTCCCCAAACATCAAATACTTCCACCCCTAATATGCCGGGTTGAGGCATCTCATTTCTTTGAGAAACATTCCCGGTTCTTTGGCATTGATTGCATGCATCAACAAAGTGCTTGGCATCCCGAAAAAGTGTTGGCCAATAAAAACCAGATTGCAACACTTTTGCTGCTGTCTTGTCAGCTCCATGGTGTCCTCCATATGGTGAATTATGGCAGCAAGTAAGGATGTCTCGAAATTCTTCATTAACGATACATCTTCGAATCATTCCATCTCCACATCTCTTAAACAACAAAGGATCATCCCATATGTAGTACTTCAGGTCTGAAAAGAACTTCTTCTTTTGATTATAGTCTAAGTTGGGTGGTAAAGCCCCACATGCCAAGTAATTGGCATATGATGCAAACCATGGTGTAATTTTGTTGAAGACTTTTTGGACTGCTGCAATCAAGTTCCGTCAGGAAAGGAATCATCAATTGGAGCATCATTGCTCCCGACTTTCTCTTGTTGCTCTTGTGTCAATTGGGAAAGATGATCGGCTACTACATTTTCGGTACCCTTTTTGTTTTTAATTTTGAGATCGAACTCTTGAAGAAGTAGGATCCACCTAAGTAGGCGAGGCTTGGTTTCTTTCTTGGTCAGCAAATACTTGAGTGCAGCATGGTCGATATGCACAATCACTTTGGAGCCTAGTAAGTATTGCCGAAACTTCTCAATGGCAAACACCACAACCAAGAGCTCTTTCTCCATGGTTGCATAGTTGACTTGAGCATCATCCAAGGTCCGGCTTGCATAGTAAATGGCATGAACTTTTCCATCCTTTTTCTGTCCGAGCACAGCACCTATGGCACAGTCACTAGCATCACACATGATCTCGAATGGAAGTGACCAATCTGGTGGTTGCATGATTGGAGCTGAAATTAAAGCTTGTTTTAAGTTGCAAAATGCATCTAGACAAGACTCATCAAATACAAATTCGACGTATTTATTAAGGATATTTTTCAATGGTTTTGCAACCTTTGAGAAGTCCTTAATAAAGCATTGGTAAAATCCAGCATGTCCAAGAAAACTCCTTATGGCACGGACGGAATTAAGTGGTGGCAATTTTTCTATAACTTCTATCTTTGCTTTATCAACTTCAATGCCACGATGTGAAACTAAATGTCCAAGTACTATGCCTTCTTGTACCATGAAATGACACTTTTCCCAATTTAAAACAAGGTTAGACTCTATACAACATTGCAAAACCTTGGACAAGTTATCAAGACATTTCTGAAACGAAATTCCATAAACCGAAAAATCATCCATAAACACTTCCATGATCAATTCAAGAAAATCATCAAATATGGCCATCATGCATCTTTGAAATGCAGCAGGTGTAAGTATCCGGGCATGCCAATTGACAATCAAATGCAATAACATACGCAGCGGAAAAACCGGATACACATGGAGGATCCAAGTGAAGGGTAGTTAAACCGAATAACAAAAAACGAACATACCTGAAACGGTTGAGGTCTTTCACCAACTGATGAACTGAATCAGCTAGAGCTGGAAGGATATCCTGCTCCTCTACGGTATCCACACGAACCGTCGATCACAGCCGGAAAACATCTCACGATCTCCAACCCAATCACTCCCGAACCGTGGTGCTAGCTACGGATTTTCGGGAGCTATGTGGTGTAACTTTCTTTCTCAAAGAATGGGTGAGTGTTTGTGTGTGTTCTTATTGGTTTGAAAAACACTCTCAAGGCTCTCAAAAACCAGAATGCAATCAGCCAAAAAAACCTAAAGCATAATCTAATTATGCCACTCAATTAGTGCTTAGGGTAATGGCCAAAATAATGGCCCATAATGATTAAGATACCCATTATCTTGTCTACCACTAAGCACTAATGGGATTACACATCAAAAGCAATCAGGTTTGGCTCAATAATTCTGAAAATTATTGAATCAAACCAGCCCAAAACAACCCTGGTTCAACCACGGTCCAACCACAGTCCAACCATGGTCCAACCACACCTGGTCGAACCTTGATCCAACCACGATTCAACCACCTGCTCGAATCAACGATTCTAAGTGTGTGACCCTGCAGGCACTTGTAACGTTCGGCAATAATTGTAAACTCATTTACAGGAATAAAGGATTTTTTGGTACCTGTACTTGGCCTCGATTTGGTTTTTGGTACCTGTAATGAAATTTCATGATTCTTGGTACCTGTACTTGGTAGTTTTCATTAATCGAGGCCAAGTACAGGTACCAAAAAATCCTTTATTCCCTCATTTACAACTATAAGCAAAGAGCAGCGTCTAGCAACACATCATTGCTACCCGAACGACAAGATTAGTACTGATTCAATATGCCTCGTAAACATGTCAACGTGCCTTCGTCCCATTATCAAGATTAAACACGAGACATGGAATATGTCAATCTCGCATATGTTCAATCTCGATTTCTTGATCCTTGAGCTAACTGTGTAAAACGGATACTAATGATATCACCATATCATAATCCGAGCACGGCCGTGCATTTACAGTTCAACTCTATCAAGAAACCATCCGATAATATACCCGTTATATGGGTTGGACAAATCCCCTCTGGATCATAAAAAACCCACTACACATTTATCATATACCCAATGATTACACTAAGTCTACTCATTTACGAAATAGCCAAGAGTAATATCAAAGTATACGACTCATATGTTGGGAACCTTGATGAACACAGGTCTAAGGACAATACATATAAGAACCGTTAATGACAACCATATAACGTTCCAAGTAGCGTTCTTATGTGGGTCGGTCAAGTCCACAAGTTCTCTAACTTCTACCCGTATGTAGAATTCATATCACATATAATTCTCAATATACACTAGTCTTAACTTATTATTACAACCCATCCATAATAATAATCGACTAGGGACATTTAAGAATATATAAATATTCTAGGGTTATAAATATGTGCAAGCGTTTATCTCATAAACGATATTTATTGGAATAACCTTAATGTGTATACATGATTACAAATAAACATTCATTGATTGGCTTTTGGGCATACTACACTAATAATCTCCCACTTGCACTAAATCCAATCATACATGTATCTAATACCAATGGACGCAGCATGACCATCATGCTTCTGTTGGGTGAGCGGCTTAGTCAACGGATCTGCTACATTGTTCTTATATGGAACTCTGCATAGTTTGACATCGCCTCTATCTATGATCTCTCTAACATGATGATAGCATTGGAGAATATGTTTGGATCTCTGGTGATATCTAGGTTCCTGAGCCTGTGCGATTGTCCCATTGTTATCACAGTAGAGCTCAATCGGACTCTCAATGCTCGGAACTACCCCAAGTTCAGTTACAAACTTCTTGATCCAAACAGCCTCTTTCGCCGCATCTGAGGCAGCAATGTACTCAGCCTCGGTTGTAGAATCGGCAACTGTCTCTTGCTTTGAACTCTTCCAGCATACAGCACCACCTCCAAGACAAAACACAAAACCTGACTGCGATCTAAAATCATCCCTATCGGTTTGGAAGCTAGCATCTGTGTAACCCTTTACAACAAGCTCATCCACGCTTCCATAAACCAGGAATGCATCCTTTGTCCTTCTCAAGTACTTAAGGATGTTCTTAACCGCTGTGTAGTGACTCTCACTGGGATCAGCTTGGTATCTGCTTGTGACACTCAAAGCATAAGCGACATCCGGCCGAGTACATAGCATGGCATACATGATAAATCCTATTGCAGAAGCATAAGGAATCTTATTCATTCGCTCTCTCTCCTTAGATGTACTAGGACATTGACTCTTTGAGAGAGATATGCCATGTGACAAGGGCAAGAATCCTTTCTTGGAGTCTCACATGCTAAACCTCTTTAGCACCTTGTCAATATATGTACTCTGACTTAGCCCGAGAAGCCTTTTGGATCTATCTCTATAGATCTTTATACCTAACACATAGGCAGCTTCCCCTAAGTCTTTCATTGAGATATTCTTCCCTAACCAAGCCTTTACAGACTGTAATGTCGGAATGTCATTCCCAATGAGTAGGATGTCGTCAACATACAACAACAAGAAAACAATAATGCTCCCACTAACCTTCATGTAAATACATGGTTCATCTTCGTTCTTAATGAAACCAAACTCTTTGATCACTTCATTAAAATGAAGATTCCAACTCCTAGAAGCTTGCTTTAATCCATAAATGGATCTCTGCAACTTGCATACCATATTGGCATTCTCTAGATCGACAAAACCTTCAGGTTGTGTCATGTACACATCCTCTAAAAGATTTCCGTTATGGAAAGCGGTTTTGACATCCATTTGCTATATCTCATAATCATAGTATGCCGCTATAGCCAATAGAATCCGGATGGATTTAACCATGGCAACTGGCGAGAAAATTTCATCATAGTCAATACCATGAACTTGCTTGAAACCTTTCGCCACCAATCACCCTTTATAGGTAATCACATTACCATCCATCTCGGTCTTTTTCTTAAAGACCTACTTGCACCCTATGGGTATTACCCCTTCAGGTGGATCAACCAAGGTCCATACCTTGTTTTGATACATGGATTCCATTTCCGAATTCATGGCTTCCAGCCACTTCTTAGAGTCCGGACCCGTGATGGCCTGCTGATAGGAAGTGGGCTCATCCTCTTCTATGAGCATCACGTCCCCAGTATGAGTCATAAGAAATCTATATCTCTCAGGCTCATACCGAGTCCTATCCGACCTACGCAGTCCATGTGTTATAGGCACAGGATTCTCATTCACAACATCTTGTGGTTCCTGTCCTTGTTCCATCTCAGCCTCAATATCTCGAACTTCTTCGAGTTCTATTTTCCTCCCACTGATTGTTCTAGAAATAAATTCTCTTTCTAGAAAAATAGTAGTCCCAGCAACAAACACTTTGTGCTGGTGGGATTGTAGAAATAATACCCTTTAGTTTTCTTAGGGTATCCTACAAAAAAGGCACTTGTCGGATTTAGGGCCGAGTTTATCTGATGCTTCACGTCTCACGTAAGCCTCACAACCCCAAATTCTCATAAAAGCCAAATTGGGACGCCTCCCAGTCTATATCTCATATGGTGTCTTTTCGACGGATTTAGATGGAACATGGTTAAGTGTAAATGCAGCACTCAATAATGCATGTCCCTAAAATGAAGAAGGAAGGTCAGCTTGACTCATCATCAAACGAACCATGTCTAACAAGGTTCTATTCCTCCTTTCGGATACACCATTCCATTGAGGCGTACCCGGTGGAGTGAGCTGTGATACTATACCACACTCCTTTAGATGATCAAGAAATTGTCGGCCTAAGTATTCACCTCCTCGATCTGATCGAAGCATTTTAATGCTCCTGCCGAGTTGATTCTGTACTTCATTCTTGAATTCTTTGAACTTTTCAAAGGATTCTGACTTGTGTCTCATTAGATACACATATCCATACCTACTGAAATCGTCAGTAAATGTAATGAAGTATTGGAATCCACCTCTAGCTTGTGTCGACATCGGTCCACATACATCACTATGTATAAGACCTAACAAGTCCGAAGCTCTTTCACCTTTACCGGTAAAAGGAGCCTTCGTCATCTTGCCTAACAAACATGACTCACATGTCTCAAATGATTCAAAATCAAATGTATTTCCCACGCGCAGGTCTATCTCACCCTTTGCCAATCTCCTACTCTTTCTCAGTTCCTGCACATTTACACAAATGTGAGAACCACATCCGGTATCTAATACCCATGATGCAGAGATAGAGATATTAGCTTCTATAACAAAAATACCTGAAGTGGAAGTCTTACTTCCCTTCTGTTTCTTCACCTCTTCAAGGTAAACAAGGCACTTGCGTTTCCAATGGCCAGGTTTATTGCAATGGAAACATTGTCCTTCCTTTGCAATACCACCTTTGGGTTTCAGCACATGGGAACAAGAAGATGCACATGCACCAAACTTTTTTGGCACATTTCTTCTTCTTGTAAAACTTGGCTTTACCCTTTCCTTTGCCTTTTCCAACCATCAAAATGTTGTTGGATTTGTTTGCCTCCATTTGTTGCTCAACTGTTCCTAACATGTTAAGCAACTCAGACAAAGATTTGTCAAGATGATTCATATTGAAATTCATGACAAATTGGCTGTAACTATCCGACAACGATTGCAGGACTAGATCAACAGCCAACTCCTTTTGCAAAGGAAAACCTAGACCCTCAAGACTCTCAATGTATCCAATCATTTTGAGCACATGAGGTCTCACCGGTGATGACTCAGCCATCTTGCATTGGAACAATGCCTTAGAGGTCTCATACCTCTCATGCCTTGCTTGCTCTTCAAAAAGCATTTTCAGATGTTCGATCATATTGAATGCACCCAAGTTCTCATGTTGCTTCTGAAGCTCAGAGTCCATGTTAACAAGCATAAGGCATGCTGCATCTAATGAATCATCAAGGTGCTTCTTGTAAGCATCTCTTTCTGCCCTTGGAGCACTAGGCGCCTGTTCATTCGAAACAGGCCCTTCGAGGACATACAACTTCTTTTCCTGTTTGAGGACTATCCTCAAGTTGCAATACCATTTTAGGAAGTTATTCCCATTCAACTTTTCCATCTAAAGGACAGATCGTAGTGTCATTGTGCTAGTGTTTTGTGCAATGGAATTCTACAACAATGATCAACTCACATAAATATGTGTCATGCATACAAAATCATTTAACAAGGAATTCTATTAAATGATGCTCCTACTATATAAATCAAGACAATCATATAAGTAGGCCAAGATCCATATTTCACTACTAGATAAGTCAGCTTTGGCTGATCGCTTACTTCATAGTTATTTAGGTAGACAACTCTTATCAATTACATCTCATGTAACTCTTGGATAGTTGAGTGAACAACACTTGCTCTTGTCTATCTCATAGACTTAGCTCAACTCCTTGCCACTAAGTCCTTAATCCTACTAAGATGACCTAGTTAAGTTCAACACTATAATAAGCAGTTCCGATATTACAATTATCGCGTCGCACCTTGCTAGGATAAACATTGGCACCTTGTTTTGGCAAAACCTACCAAATGTTGATCTAAGCAATGATGAGTGCTTATCATGGAAGGCAACACAAGTAGAACTTAATATTTTCATCAACATATTATTCCAATACATTACATGCATGTTCTTGATTATATATTGATGTTTGTAAATTTGGAAACCAAAATTACAAGTGAACATCAATGTTTAAACTTGAACATTGATGTTTTGAGAATCTGATTCTCCCAACTATTTGGCCGAGGCTCAAGAACATCGATGTCCAACATTTCAACATCGATGTTTTGAGTAACTTGAACTCCAAACTATTTGGCAGTAACTCAAGAACATCGATGTTTAACACTTCAACATCGATGTTGTGAGTATTGTGAAAGTTCAAGATTTTGGCAGTAGCATTTTAACATCGATGTTGGAACTTAAACATCGATGTTTGAACTTCTGGAACACAAGAACATCGATGTTGGAATCTTCAACATCGATGTTATGAGAGTTTTGGAACTTTAAACCAATTTGGCCGAGCTCAAACAACATCGATGTTGTAACTCTTAACATCGATGTTGTTGAGTGTTTTGCATGAGAACATCGATGTTTTGAAGGTTCGGCCGAGGCTAAACTTCATCAGAACATCGATGTTTGTCACATAACATCGATGTTATGAAGGTTTGGCCAAGGCTAAACTTCATGCCAACATCGATGTTGGTCTCACCAACAACGATGTTATGGCCTAGCTGTACTAGAACGACAATCGTTCTATACACAAACCGACACTCGATTTTCTTAGTCGAACTCTTCGACTTACTGGCATGAACATCTTGATTGATATCTCATACCAATCAAGTGCTTGTTGTCAAAACATTTTTAACAAAAACACAACATCAACATGTTCAATAAATCATTTAGCACATCACATATACAAATGAATTCAGCATATCACATATACTAGCAGATTCATACTATATCACATATAACTTATAAACACATAATTCGGTTTAGAACTTCACAAGAGGCTCCGCTACCACTGTAAGTATCCGGGCATGCAAATTGACAATCAAATGTAATAACATACGCAGCGGAAAAACCAGATACACATGGAGGATCCAAGGGAAGGGTAGCTAAACCGAATAACAAAAAACGAACATACCTGAAACGGTTGAGTTCTTTCACCCAACTGATGAACTCAATCAGCTAGAGCCGGAAGGATATCCTGCTCCTCTACGGTATCCACATGAACCGTCGATCACAGCCGGAAAACGTCTCACGATCTCCAACCCAAGCACTCCCGAACCGAGGTGCTAGCTACAGATTTTCGGGAGCTATGTGGTGTAACTTTCTTTCTCAAAGAATGGGTGAGTGTTTGTGTGTGTTCTTACTGGTCTGAAAAACACTCTCAAGGCTCTCAAAAACCAGAATGCAATCAGCCAAAAAAACCAAAGCATAATCTAATTATGCCACTCAATTAGTGCTTAGGGTAATGGCCAACATAATGGCCCATCATGATTAAGATACCCATTATCTTGTCTACCACTAAGCACTAATGGGATTACACATCACAAGCAATCAGGTTTGGCTCAATAATTCTGACAACTATTGAATCAAACCAGCCAAAAACGACCCTGGTTCAACCACTGTCCAACCACGATGCACACCTGGTCGAACCTTGGTCCAACCACGGTTCAACCACCTGCTCGAATCAACGATTCTAAGTGTGTGACCCTGTAGGCACTTATAACGTCCGGCAATAGTTGTGAACTCATTTACAATTATAAGCAAAGAGCGGCATCTAGCTGTAAGTTCGGAAAGGCTAAGCTAGAGGGGGGTGAATAGCTTTAGACCTAAAACTGAAAATATTTGCGGGAAATAAAATGCGGAATTGAAAGAAGGACACAAGAGATTTTTATACTGGTTCACACACAACTAATTTGTGGCTAATCTAGTCCTTCAAGATTAACTTGAAGAGTTCACTATCTACCATTAAGCTTCCGGGTGCTTAACGAACCGTTTACAACCTAGGAATTCTAATCACAAGAATCCTAGACACTTGCTTGAAGATACCTCACTTCAAGACTTCTCTCAAGGAAAGAAAATCACTCTTCCTATGAGTAGCTACAAGGGAACAAACCTCCCTTTCAGTGTATGAACAACACTACAAGGATTACTCAAACAGAAGCTCTCACAAGAGTGGGTATGAGTTACAATTAAGCACTAATAAGGCAACTCTCAATAATCTCAAAGGAATTGGCTCTTAAACTTGAATGATTGTTTTGTAATGAATGATGAATGAATAGAGAGTTGATTAGTTGATAATCAGAGCTGAAAATACTCAATTTATAGCTCTGAAAAGTAATGAAGCCGTTTGAAATGCACCCAAGAAAACACCTTTAAACAAAGCATAGTGGGTGCTGAAAAGTTGTCTGCTCAACGGCTAAAACATCGATGTTTAAAGGTAGAACATCGATGTTTTGCCCATTAAATTTGAATTTTGGGCTAACGGTAACTAAAAAATCGATGTTCTACATCCCAACATCGATGTTATTTTGATTCTGTGAAAATGAGATGAAAATTGTTCTGTGAAGAACATCGATGTTTTCATTCCAACATCGATGTTATTTTGCTTCTGTGAAAAAAGATTGAAGTTGACCCGTTGTAGAACATCGATGTTATGGAATAGAACATCGATGTTTTGCTTATGCAAAAGTGTTTTCAAATGCAACGGTCATGAGAACATCGATTTTTGGGAATCCAACATCGATGTTCTTAGCCTTCTGCTAATTTTGGAAAATTCTTTGAAGTCATGAACATCGATGTTTGGATTACAACATCGATGTTATTTTGGCTCGGCAAAATGAATTTAAAAGTGGTTTGAAAGAACATCAATGTTACAAATGGGAACATCGATGTTATGACTGATTTTAAAAGCAACGGTCATTAGAACATCGATGTATAGGATTCCAACATCGATGTTATTTGCCTACTGCCTGTTTTGAAGAATTGTGCAAGGCAGGAACATCGATGTTTAAATCTACAACATTGATGTTCAAAGCTCGAAAAACACTTTTATACTTGGAAATATGTTGTGTGATGCATGAAGTTGAGTGTTTTACCTTGTACAAAGGGGTCCTAACTTCTCCTGCTCTTTTTGCACTTTAACTCTTGATCATATCTTCACTTGAATTCTTGATCACTTTGGTTGAGTACTTGTTTGCTTGATTTCTTTTTGCTTCATCTTTGTTATGATCTTGGTTTGTCATTTATCAAAACCTGTAATGAATGAACCATGAAGATATAGGTTCTAACAATTTCCCCCTTTTTGATAATGACAAACACCTAGAAGTATATGCTAATGTTTATAACATAAAGATGATTCTCCCTATCTTGGTGCATATACTTCTTCCTATCTTCCCCCTTTTGGTATTAGCAAAAAGAAATAGCGATTAGAAGAGGTTGGGGAGTGCTTATGTAAGAAATAGGTGGAGCTTTTGAAACATATTAGCTACACCTATACACTTCTATATGGGCTGAAATAAAGAATGGTAAAACCCTTGATGTTCTTATTGCCATTTCCTCCTCCATATATGGCATGTTCCACCTATCTAGTTGCTTTAGTGAGGGGAGTACCTGCAAAAGAAAAGAGGGGACTCTCCGACGCTCAAGTCAGTAATGTTCAAAAGAATATAAATAAGGAATGCAGAGATTACATCAAAGTAGAATCAAGAATGCCAAGTTCAGTTCGAATACGAAAGTATGACTCTTTGTCTAAAGGCTTTGTAAAGATGTCAGCTAGTTGAAATTTTGTTTCAACAAATTCAATAGTTATATCTCCTTTAGACACATGATCCCTAATGAAGTGATGCCTAATGTCTATGTGTTTAGTTCTAGAGTGAAGAATAGGATTCTTGGTTAAGCATA
>JAKUCV010002728.1:0-11537 GCA_028386065.3 Turnera subulata | reverse complement strand
AACATCGATGTTTAAAGGTAGAACATCGATGTTTTGCCCATTAAATTTGAATTTTGGGCTAACGGTAACTAAAACATCGATGTTCTACATCCCAACATCGATGTTATTTTGATTCTGTGAAAATGAGATGAAAATTGATCTGTGAAGAACATCGATGTTTTCATTCCAACATCGATGTTATTTTGCTTCTGTGAAAAATGATTGAAGCTGACCCGTTGTAGAACATCGATGTTATGGAATAGAACATCGATGTTTTGCTTATGCAAAAGTGTTTTCAAATGCAACGGTCATGAGAACATCGATTTTTGGGAATCCAACATCGATGTTCTTAGCCTTCTGCTAATTTTGGAAAATTCTTTGAAGTCATGAACATCGATGTTTGGATTACAACATCGATGTTATTTTGGCTCGGCAAAATGAATTTAAGAATGGCTTGAAAGAACATCGAGGTTACAAATGGGAACATCGATGTTATGACTCATTTTAAAAGCAACGGTCATTAGAACATCGATGTTTAGGATTCCAACATCGATGTTATTTGCCTACTGCCTATTTTGAAGAATTGTGCAAGGGGAACATCGATGTTTAAATCTACAACATCGATGTTCAAAGCTCGAAAAACACTTTTATGCTTGGAAATATGTTGTGTGATGCATGAGCAATCTTTAACTTATTTTGAGCCAATGCCTAAGAGAAGTTGAGTGTTTTACCTTGTACAAAAGGGTCCTAACTTCTCTTGCTCTTTTTGCACTTTAACTCTTGATCATATCTTCACTTGAATTCTTGATCACTTTGGTTGAGTACTTGTTTGCTTGATTTCTTTTTGCTTCATCTTTGTTATGATCTTGTTTTGTCATTTATCAAAACCTGTAATGAATGAACCATGAAGACATAGGTTCTAACACTAGCAACACATCATTGCTACCCGAACGACAAGATCTGTACTGATTCAATATGCCTCGTAAACATGTCAATGTCCCTTCGTCCCATTATCAAGATTAAACACGAGACATGGAATATGTCAATCTAGCATACGTTTAATCTCGGTTTCTTGATCCTCGAGCTAACTGTGTAAAACGGATACTAATGGTATCACCATATCATAATCCGAGCACGGCCGTGCATTTACAGTTCAACTCTATCAAGAAACCATCCGATAATATACCCGTTATATGGATTGGACGAATCCCCTCTGGATCATAAAAAACCCACTACACATTTATCATATACCCAATGATTACACTAAGTCTACTCATTTACGAAATAGCCAAGAGTAATATCAAAGTATACGACTCATATGTTGGGAACCTTGATGATCACAGGTCTAAGGACAATACATATGAGAACCGCTAATGACAACCATATAACGTTCAATATAGCGTTCTTATATGGGTCGGTCCAGTCCACAAGTTCTCTAACTTGTACCCGTATGTAGAATTCATATCACATATAATTCTCAACATACGCTAGTCTTAATTTATTATTACAACCCATCCATAATAATAATCGACTAGGGACATTTAAGAATATATAAATATTCTAAGGTTATAAATATGTGCAAGCGTTTATCTCATAAACGATATTTATTGGAATAACCTTAATGTGTATACATGATTACAAATAAACATCCGTTGATTGGATTTTGGGCATATTACACTAACAGCAGGTGCATTACAAAGCCCAAAGGGCATGCGTCTATATGCAAATGTACCATATGGACATGTAAATGTTGTCTTTTCTTGATCATGGGGTGTTAGTGTAATATGCCCAAAAGCCAATCAATGGATGATTGCTTGTTGTCATGTATACACATTAAGGTTATTCCAATAAATATTGTTTATGAGATAAACGCTTGCACATATTTATAACCCTAGAATACTTTGTATTCTTAAAATGTCCTTAGTCGATTATTATTATGGATGGGTTGTAATATTAAATTAAGACTAGCGTATGTTGAGAATTATATGAGATATGAATTCTACATACGAGTATAAGTTAGAGAACTTGTGGACTGGGCCGACCCACATAAGAACGCTACATGGAACGTTATATAATTGTCATTAGCGGTTCTTATATGTATTGTCCTTAGACCTGTGATCGTCAAGGTTCCCAACATATGAGTCGTATACTTTGATATTACTCTTGGCTATTTCGTAAATGAGTAGACTTAGTGTAATCATTGGGTATATGATAAATGTGTAGTGGGTTTTGTATGATCCAGAGGGGATTCGTCCAACCCATATAACGGGTATATTATCGGATGGCTTCTTGATAGAGTTGAACTTTTAAATGCTTGGCCATGCTCGGATTATATGATATGTGATATCATGAGTATCCGTTTTACACAGTTAACTCGGGGATCAAGAAACCGAGATTGAACATATGCGAGATTGACATATTCCATGTCTCGTGTTTAGTCTTGATAATGGGACGAAGGGACGATGACATGTTTGCGAGGCATATGAATCAGTATTGATCTTGTCGTTCGGGTAGCAATGATGTGTTGCTAGACGCCGCTCTTTGCTTATAATTGTAAATGAGTGTACAATTATTGTCGGACGTTACAAGTGCCTACAGGGTCACACACTTAGAGCCGTTGATTCGAGCAGGTGGTTGAACCGTGGTTGGACCATGGTTCGAACAGGTGTGGTTGGACCAGCGTCGTTTTGGGCTGGTTTGATTCAATAATTGTCAGAATTATTGAGCCAAACCTGATGGCATGTGATGTGTAATCCCATTAGTGCATAGTGGAGACATGATTAGACTAGATAGTGGAGGAATCTTAATCATGTTGGATGGACCATTATGTTGGCCATTATTGTCTCTAATAATGCATGCAATAATTGGAGTGAGTAATCAGATTACTCTACACCTTTGAGTCTGAAAATTTTTGGAGTATTGAGCCTTGAGAGTGTCTTGAGAGTTCTTGAGAGTTTCAGACCATACACACCTTCTTCAAGAAAGAAGAAAATACCACAAACTCTAGCTTCCGAAACCTGCTGCTAGCACATCAGTTCGGGGGTGCTCGGGTTGGTAATCTTGCGACGATTCCAACTAGTTATCACGGTTCGTGTGGATACCATAGAGGGGCGGGATTACTGTCCGGCTCTTGCTGATTCGGATCATCAGTTGAGTGAAAGACCTCAACCGAACCAGGTATGTTTTTTCTATAACTCGGTTAACTCTGTTTCACATGGATCCTCCATGAGTACCGGGATTTCCGCTGCGCATTTAGTTGCATTTGATTGTCAAATTACATGACCCGGTTACTTACATGGGGATGAATAGGAATTTGAAAGAATCCTGAATAACCATCCAAGTAGCAAAAATAAGAATGTTTAGCTAACCTTTCAAGCATTTGATCAATAAAGGGAAGGGGAAAGTGATCTTTCCTAGTTGCTGAGTTAAGTTTCCTACAATCAATGCACATTCGCCATCCGGTTACGGTCCTAGTGGGGATAAGTTCATTATTTTCATTTTGGACAACCGTTATCCCTCCTTTCTTAGGTACAACATGGACTGGACTCACCTAATCACTATCCGAAATTGGATAGATTATCCCTGCACTCAAAAGTTTGAGAATTTCCTTTTTAACCACTTCTTTCATATTCTCATTTAGTCGTCTTTGATGTTCAACGCTAGGTTTGGCTCCTTCTTCCAATTGAATTCTATGCATGCAAAAACTAGGACTGATTCCAGTAAGATCATCAATGCTATATCCTATAGCTTTACGAAATTTTCTCAAAACACACAACACTTGTTCCTCTTTTTCATGTGTCAATGCAACATTAATTATCACAGGACAAGTAGAATTTGGTTCCAAGAAAGCGTACCCGAGTTTTGGAGGCAATTGTTTCAACTCCACTTTCGGGGTTGCTTGGTGCTTGTTATCTGTTTGATTCATACTTTGTTGCAATGGTTCAGCCCCAGCTTTGCCGAAATTTTCAGGTTCGTGTCCATCTATAATCGAGCAAATGTACTCGTGCATTTCAGATCCTAATTCATCAAAGGATAAAAGTGTGTTTGTTTGATCATGAAATGGTCCATCTCTATCTATTTCTTCTGCTACCAAATCTTTACAAGCATCCACTTGGTAGCACATGTTTGCATTCCTTTCATTCTTGGCTGCCTCCGGAATGTTGAACTCCACAATGTCGGAGCCAACCTTGAGGGTTAACTTTCCTTGTGAACAATCGATCAAGGCACTAGCTGTAGCTAAGAATGGTCTTCCCAATATCACTGGAGTTTGAGTGTCGGCTTCCATGTCCAAGACAACAAAGTCTACGGGAATGGACATGTTTCCAATTTGCACAGGAATATCTTCAAGAACTCCAATTGGATGCTTAATTGTTCGATCTGCAAGCTGCAGAGTCATTCTAGTGGGCTTGAGTTCCCCAAAGGTTAGTTTTTTAGAAAGTGATAATCGAATCAAGCTTACACTAGCTCCTAAATCACTTAATGCTCTATCAATACGTAATGGACCAATTATGCAAGGAATAGAGAAACTCCCTGGATCTTTCCACTTGGTTGGAAGTTTTTGCAAGATGAGAGCACTACATTTCTCCGTCATTGGAATTGTTTCAGCATCTTCTATTGCTCTTTTCTTCGAGAGAATGTCCTTAAGGAATTTGGAATAGCTTGGCATTTGAGTGATCACTTTTGTAAATGGTAGAGTTATGCATACCTTTTTTTAGCATCTCAATGAATTTTCGAAATTGTGCATCAAGCTTGGTGTTATTATAGACTTTCGGGTATGGCAATGGTGGCATGTACGGTTGAAATTCTGGTTCAGCTCCGTTTTCCTTATCCTTGGGTTTCTTGCTTGCTGCCCCTAATTCTTCTTCTTCTTTGCTAGGTACATCACCGGACTTATCAGTTGGATTTGTCAATTGCTTGCCACTCTGCAAAGTGATAGCCTTACATTGCTCTTTTGGATTGATCTCCGGCTGTCTTGGCAATCACCCTTGGGCATTCTGAAATTGTTGGACATTTTGTGCAATCTGATTTTCAAGAATTTTGTTGTGTGCCTGGATTTGGGAAATCTCCTCCATGATGGTCTTGAACATGGTGACCACATCGGGCTGAGAATTGTTTTGGTTGCCTTGGTAATGTTGTTGCCCTTGGTATGCTTGTTGGTATGGCTTCATTGGTTGATGGTATTGGCTCCCTCCTTGCTGGTTGAAGTAGTGGGGTTGTCTACTGATGTAATTCACTTCCTCCGAATAGAGTTTTGGGCACTCATTGAAGTGATGATGCCCGCTACAAGCTTCACATTTCAGAATTGTCTCCGGTGCACTTGATGATGATGCCTTTGCAAATTTTGTGTTCATGTCCTTGATTTGATGTTGCAAGGAAGCAATGGTTGCCACCAACATTTGCACCTTGTCAACTTGCAATACTCCATGGTCGTTTCGGCTTGTGCTTTCATCCGCTAAGTTCTCCATTAGTTGGCAAGCCTCCGGATAGAGATTTGACATGAAGTTTCCTCCGGCTATAAAGTTCATGGTGGACTGCCCGATTGGTGTAGCTCCATCATAGAATGTGTTTAACAATACGGGAGGATTGATCATGTGAGTTGGGCATCTTGCAATGAGGTCTTGGTATCTCTCCCATGCATCTTTGAGAGACTCGTCGGGCCTTTGCTTGAAGGTCAGAATTTCTCCACGTAGTTGAGTGACTTTAGAAGATGGGAAGAATTTCTTCAAGAAAGCGGACTGGAGTTGGTCCCAAGTGGTGATGCTATTCGGTGGGAGGCTAGAGAGCCATTTTTGTGCCTTGTCTCGTACCGAATATGGGAATAGGTGGAGCCTTTTTGCATCTTCGCTACACCCATTAATCCTGAAAGTGTCACAATAAGAGAGAAAATTTTGTAAGTGTTGGTGAGGGTCTTCAAATGGAGTTCCAGCAAAGGTGTTTTGCTGAACCATGGAGATTAGGCTCGGTCTAAGTTCATAGTGAGCCGATTCTATGGCTGGTTGGGCTATTACAAATCTTGGCATGCCGGCTTGGCAAGCTAATAATTCGTTCATGGGCACCGTGTTGAGTTCATTTCCTTCCGCCATGGTTGTTGGGAGAGTTGATGGTTGTTCTTGTTGTTTAGATTTTGCTTTGAACAACCTTTCGGGTTCTGATGTAAATTCGAGCCTTCAGCTTTTGCTTCCGGTGTTATGGGTCATGCACCCGAAATACCTGAAACTTTGAGAAAAGGTAAACAAGAGAAAAGGCCAGTTAGATATAACCTAAAATTACTTAACACTAGTCCCCGGCAACGGCGCCAAAAACTTGGTGTGGTCAATCCTGCAAGTGCACAGAATCGTCGTGGTACTCAAGGCCGTATCCATAGAGACTAGGCAAGCTATTAGTCGATTCAATCTAATGGCAAAGAAAATAAATGAAGAGAAATAATATCGGAATTGAAGAATGATAAGAGAGAAAATATCGAATTGAATACAAAGAGAAGAGAAAGTAGAAATGACAATGAAAATGATAAACAAAGTAGCAATGATAAAAGGCCTAGATCATTCGGGAATTCACCGCCCTTCCTTTGCCATGGATCAATGTACTATTGAAACCTGCATCCAAACACATGAATTTTGATGGGTAGCAACCTATAATGAAACTATCCGCTCTCGCTAGTCTAATCTTGTCTCAAAGAGTCACCTATTCACTTTCGTCAATTAGATTATCTCGTCTCGGTACTTCACCATTACCTAGAAGTTGCAATAAAGCTGGCCACTTCCTTAAAGCAAGAAATAAGCTCACAACAATCAATCAAAATTACTTTGTGAATGAATTGCAGCAAATGGTACATCAAACCATAGCAAATTTAGGGTAGGTTACATCCCTATGATCTAGAATGAAAGATTAGTTCATGAAAGAACTTGAAACAACAAAAGAAAATGGGAAAAACATGGTTTCCTCACAACAATCTCAAATGAAAGGAACAACAACTTGACAGAATTTTTGGTTTCAAGGTGTGTGTTTGTGTTGCTTTCCCCTCCCTTCAGCTCTCACCCTTTTATAGTGCTTCTTCACTAGTTGGACAGCTTGGAGATGACATATTTTAGTGTCCTTTAGCCACCAAAATCGTGTTGGAAGGGGCCTGAATGTTGAAAGCATTAGCTGGTGGAGTGGTTGCAAGGTATGGGTTGCCACTTGCTTTTCCAGCCTAGCTTGAATATTCCTTCTCTTTTGCATGTGCTGATGGTTGAGCTTTCTTTCCAGAAAATTATTTTGGTTTCCAGGCTGTTTTATTCTCCTTTAATGCCTTCCAGTCGTCCAATTTGATTATCCAACAAAGCATGCCCTTCTGGTTGCCATGATGCTCTTCTAGAAGGGGTCACATGGTTGGCAACAAATGACCTCAGAATTGCAAGCACTTTTGGCACCCTTAGGCAGCCGAATTGGACTTAGGGATATTCTACAAAGTTGTAGATAATTCTTTTATCTTTCTTTAGATATAAAGAACTCCCAATTTGGACTTGTGTAGTAGGAGTTATGATAACAATACCGAGACTGGGTCGGTGGCCAGCGCAGAATTCCTGCACGTCTCCAAGTTTGGGCAGCAGGTTTAAACATCGATGTTGGAAAGCACAAAATCGATGGTTGGTGAATTTCAGCTTGTACAAATTTGGGCAGAAGTCTGAAACATCGATGTTTGGTATTACAACATCGATGTTTGGTGAAAATAAGTTCACAGAAGCTTTTCAACATCGATGTTCAGGATGTCCAACATTGATGTTTGATCGAGTGAATTGAATTGATCACTGCTCCTAATCCGTAAGGCCAAAAATTATTAACTTTAACTCCTAGACTAGCACTTTTGTTTTTTTATTTCAGTAGCATGTTCACCTTATGTCTCATTGTTTTGGCATTGCACCCCATTTTTCTTTGCTTTTGGGCAGTGAGGACACTGCAGTTTTTTAGTTTGGGGTATTTAGGGTGTAATTTCGCCATTGTATAACATTATGTATTTTTTGGTGTTCACTTAATGCAATTTCAATGTTTATCTATTTTCATTAAGTTTCCAGTGTGAGTCTGTTCCTTATATTTATGCACCCCTTCTTTTTCCATTTAACTCTGCTCAAATTCTAATCTCGGGACTTGTCTTATTTTTCTCAAAACAAGCAGAACAAGAATAATCAAGCAACTGCATTCCATGAATTTTGTCACATGAGAAGATTCATGTTTAAAGAATTTTCTAAACGAAACAAGCTCGTCACAACCTCAGCCTGTCTACCTTAGAACAGGCCCTTACTTCTGTCAAGGTGAAATTCAAGCAGAATCAACAAGCAAGGAAAGGATCTAGGCCATCTTTGGCATACCAAACAGACCACACAATCCACACCTCATTCATCAACACTTGCAACCCCATTTGAGCCAGTTATGGTGGCCCCATTTCATTCGTTTACCCCACACATCCCACCTTAACCATTTGCAGCCAGAACAGGGGCCATCAGTGTCTAAGGGCACCAATTCCTTCAACCAGCCTCACTCGATCAATGGACCTGCGAATAAGATTCGATCAAGGTTAGAGAAATGTGATCTCCCCATATCAAGCCAAGTCTAAAATTCAGAATGCCACCAGAGAAGTATGCCTCCCCTTCCCCTTGAAAAGAAAATGATAAGTGAAAATGAAAAGAAGAAAAAATGTAAACAAAATAAGAAGGAAGAGGGGTAAAAGCAACATCATACTCCATCTTAGAACAAAATTCAATCCAAGCTTTGGAGTAGTTGGCTACATCATGAATGGCTGAAGAATCGGGAAGCAGCATGATATCTCAAGAAAATAGTCTCGATATAGCCTCATGCTATTCATAAATAGATATAGAATCAAGTTCACAGGCCATTGACCTTTGAGCGATCTATCCACCCTTCCTTCAACAACCCACACCTAGCCTCAATACAACACAGATTAAGCCCTAGTGATCCTAGCTTGATGACTTATGCACATTAGTGGAGACAAGAGGTAACGGGTCTGCACATGAGGTGATGTTTTCAATTTCCAAGCTTTAGCAGAATTCTCTAAATTGACAGATGAATGGAGGCCAGTTGCGAAATTATTCCTGCAATTTTTATGACAAAAACTACTGACAAGGAATTTGGTTGAATTTGATGCAGTTTCTAAGGGGAAATAAAAGGGTGCCTGAGTTGAGAAGCCACAAGGAAGAAACATAATGAAAATTTGATACGATGGAATTGCCACTCCTTCCTTGCTAAAATCATGTCTTCTTTTCTTTTCTGTTTGCTTGAGGACAAGCAAAATCCTCAGTTTGGGGTATTTTGATGCACATGAAATTTGCATAGTTTTAGGCATGATTTTAAGCATAATTTGTGCTCATTCCATCATGATTATATGCCTTCCTTTGCACTATTTCATCATATTCCCTTAATTCCCACCCTTATTGTGCGATTAGTGATTCCAGGTGCATTTCAAAGAATTTTAGAGGATTTCATTAAAGAATTCGCAGAAACAATCCATGCCACAGCATGAGCCTGTTTCAAGATTTTGAGGGCCTGTAACCTGCTGCAGAATCAACGAAAGGCCATAAATTCTCCTCCAAACCACCAAACAACCACTGGATTTCGCCATCCTTACCTTGATCCTCAAAGCCTTCATCCTCCCACGATGAGTATAAGAGAGGCTGAAATCAACCGCGTGGGAAAAATCAAAAGAAACTGCAAACAGGCCCACCAAAAGCTCCGCCTGTGGAATCTACAGAAAGCAGAAAAAGTGAAGAAAGAATATTAAACTCCACCACTTGCACAACCTTGCCACTTGTAGAATTTTTTATCCCGCAATCATACCCTGAGCAATTCAGAAGACTTTCTGGTGGGGAGAGAAGCAATATTCATTGCGCCCAAAGAAATTTCCACTTGAAGAAGTATTACTCCTCCAAAGTCTTCTAATTTTGCTGCCCGTCAGGATTCAGCACACCTCCCATGGCACCTTATCCTACAAATGTTATGAGTAACCAAAAACCAACTTGCTCAACTCCCATAACTACCAACAAGTGGGAAGGAAAAGAAAAAGAGGAGCCGCACCTATAAATAAGAAGGAATGGGAGATGAACTGGGAATGGAATAACCCATCGATCAAAACACTCAGAAACTTGCAGAAGTTCTGGAACAAGGGCAGAACCCAGAAACACTAAGGGTTCAAGGGAAACACGATTCTGCAGCCTTTCTGGGCAGAAATTGTGTTGTCCTTAGCCTCCAGATTGTTCCAAATATTATGCTATCCCTTAACCCCATTGGTTTTGTAATTCTGAACATGAGCTAAACCAACCCCTCTTTGGTTGAAGGGGTGTAGCATGTCTCTGATTTCTATGTAATAAATTTCTCTTCACATGTTCTTAACCCGTTTCTTGTTTTGGTTGTTGTGAGCTTGCTCCATGTCTGAGTCTTGATCAAATCCATGCATGATTACAGGTAGCTAGGTGAAGGACTGAGAGGTGAAACCATAGTTACTAGAACAACAACAACCAACCCTTAGTTCTCAGCTCCTGACAGAAAAAGGAACTAATTGAGGAACTAGCCTCAACACAACCCCTAATACCCTTGATTTGACCGGTGCGAAAGCACTGCGGATTGTGAGAATCTTGAGAGGCACCTGTGAGTGAAAACAAGTGGGTGCAGTATAGGTTGAGAGCGCCTGCAATAGCAACCTTTATAATTGGTCTTGAGTTGTCGACAGGGTCAGCACAGGCTCAACTTGTCGCAGCATGAGTCAAGAAAGATAACACCATTTTAATCTGATTCTTGATTAATTACTGGGAAGCTTGTTTTAATTAAGTAGCAGCCTGATGAAGGACCGAGAGGTGAAGTCAGGTATGCTAGAACAACAGTAATTAGCCTTCACTCCTTAGCCATTCGAGAGAAGACAAGGAGAGACTGTGGGAACCAGCACCAGCACTAAACTTCAACCCTAAATGGATGTCTAGTCTAGTGACAGGGGATAGATGGAAACTTAGAGAACTATCAATAAGATCGAAAGCCGTTGATAGTACTCTAGGTTGGGTGCCCCTTCAAGATATCCTATTAAACATAGAGCGTCAACAGGCTCAGCCTGTTGTGACGCTGTTGAGCAATTTAAAGCATGAAACAGCACATGTGAACCCCGGATACCTAAGACCTTCTTAAATCTAATCCTTCCTCCTTCAATTCCGCAGTCATAGTCATTTTATTGCTTCATTTACATTTAAATTGCATTAATCAAGAATCCACTTTTTACTTCAAGCCTAATTTGTCTATTGAAGGGTAACATGCTCAACACAGTCCCTGTGGATACGACCTTGATAAAGTAGTACAACTACCCTGTGCACTTGCAGGAACAAATTGTAAGTTTCCGTAGGCTATATGACAATCATATACAAGCAAAAGATGCAGCGGAAGCAAAGGAAACTTAACCAAGAACCACATGTGAAGCATATAAACCGTATAACAAAATTTCATACCTTGTTCGGTTGAGGTCTTTCACCCAACTGCTGGAACGTATCATCAAGACCAATACGAAGGCTGGAACGAATCAGCTAGAG
>JAKUCV010002727.1:4282-24314 GCA_028386065.3 Turnera subulata | reverse complement strand
GTCGGGAGATGGAGTACAATGTAGGTGACAGAGTCTTCCTCCGTGTTGCTCCCTGGAGAGGTGTTATCCGGTTTGGGAGGAAGGGCAAGTTGAGCCCTCGTTATATTGGTCCTTATGAGATCATGGAGCGGATTGGTCCGCTGGCCTACAGGTTGGCTTTACCGGAGGAGCTGTCGCGCATACATGATGTATTCCATGTATCGATGCTGAGGCGTTATCGGTCTGATCCTAGTCATGTTGTATCCCCGACGGAGGTGGAGGTTTCTGAGGATTTGACTTATGTTGAGGAGCCGGTTGAGATTCTTGCTCGGGAGGAGCGACAGTTGAGGAATCGAGTTATTCCGATGGTTCGGGTTAGGTGGAGCCGTCATTCTCCGAATGAGGCTACTTGGGAGGTTGAGTCCCACATGCGGGAACAGTATCCCCATTTGTTTTGATGTTTCATATCCTATAATTTCGAGGACGAAATTTCCTTAAGTGGGGTAGAACAACAAAAGGGGCAGAAGGAGAGAAAAGGAAGGAATCGGTGGCTTACCAACGGCGACCGTTCCAAGGCCGAGCCCCCGTCGCACGAGCAGCCCTGGGTTCTCCGCCACAACCGACGCCTAGAACCTGCTCTCTCTCACGACGTAGCGGCGGCGGCAAGAGGGTGAAGATGGTACGGCCGCGCGTGTTTGTGGTGAAGAGAAAACGGAAGAGAGAAGAGGACGGGAGAGGAAGCTGAGGGGAAGAGAAAGAGGAAGCACGAAGGAAGAAGGAAGGGAGAAGAAAAGTGGAGGCAAGAGAGAGAAAAGGGAGAAGGAGAAGGAGAAGGGTAGGGGTGCGGCGCCGGGTTGGAGAAGAAGAGAAATAAGAGGAAAAGAAAGAAGAAGAAAAGAATAAAGAAAAGAAGGAAGGGAGTGGCCTGCTAGGGTTGGCCGCCCTAGTGGACGACCCGTCGTCCGCTAGGCGCGGTCAACCCCTCCTGGTCAACGCGCTTTTATTTTTTTTTTCTCACATCCAAAACGACGTAGTTTCGAGAGAACCCACATTCACCTTCGCGTTTCACCCCGATCTCGATCAACCCCCCTGGTCAACGCGCTTTTTTTTTATTATTTTTTTTTTCTCACATCCAAAACGACGTAGTTTCGAGAGAACCCACATTCACCTTCGCGTTTCACCCCGATCTCGAATCCGTTTCCAACGGGACCCGAACCATGAACAATACCAACATGAAATTGACATTACCAAGGCATAGTAATCAATTTCCTTGACTAAAACTCGAAAATACCTCAAGGGTAAAATTGGAATAAAATTTTTGAAAATTCCGAAAAAATCAAATTACGAAAATTCGGGGCGTTACATTTATAAATCCAGTGGCATAATGGACTCGCAGCTATTATTCACGCGGTTACTGTTCACGTGACGAGTAACCCTAGCTCCTACGTGGATTGGATTTGCAATTCCAATTTCCTAATGTACTAGGCTAAAATAAACTCAACTAAAACTAATTAAAGTCTAACATAATAATTAAATAAAACAACACCTAAGTCGGCCCAATTAAATAAATATAATAATACGTTGCCGACTTAATAAAATAAAAGAGACTAATATAATTAAATAACCAATTAAATAAAACCAAAGTTGGCTAATTAATTAATTAATAATGCCCATGTTTCTCATGTCGACTTAAGCTCCTCTACAAGCTTGATCTCCATCTCTTCTTGAATTTCTTGTGAGAACGAATCTTAGACATGATTCGGAAAGTGAGCTTTTGAAGGTGAGCTTTGAGCTTGTTGAAATATGTTCTTGAGTTTGGAACGATTGGCATGGTTGAGTCGTCATTGCCATCTCCATGCTTGTCATTGTCACTACGGTCCTCATTGTCGCCTCCAACATAGCCTTGCCGTGCATCATTCTTCAAGTCTCCAAGCTTGTCTTGGCGAGTTATGTTATGCCTTCGATTGATTTTGTTTTTCGTCCCCTTTTGAGCGCTATGCTTCTTATTTTATACTTGAATTGTGGGGTAAATTTCTTTTGATATTCTCTTATCTTTTGTAATATTGAGAACATATTTTCATACTTTGCTTCTAAGTCTTCTAGCTTTTGCTTGGTTGGAGTCAACGGTGACGATAATTGTTTTGCCTTGAAAGTGGTTGCCGTCGTAGGCCCTGGTGTTACCACGCCAAAGTCTTGAATAGTTCGTTGGGATCTAACTGTGTCTTCATCACTTAATCATCTCCATCAAGCTCCCAATGCAAATGTCTATTGGCCTTCATTTTTTGCTTGTATATGTTTTGTTTGAAGGAGCAAATCGTGGTTGATTGTTACGTCTCCCACTATGGTCCACAAATAATAATAAAGTTGAAATTGAATTTGCGAATAAAGAAGGAAGTGAAAAGGCAAGAATTGAATTTGTAGACATACAAAGGAAAGTGTCTAATCAAATTGAAAAATATAAAAGAACTTGATCATTTTTCGATTCAGGTGGGTCTTTTAGATAGTCATAAGAGCTTCTAGAAAGTTATTAGATTAATATTTTTTGAACAAATTTTGGTGGATCCTAATTTTGACTTCATTCCTCATGATAGTTGCTCACACTTTGGTGTCACTTCACCTCCTTGGACTTCACTAATTATGTAAGCTACCATATCTTGTGTTTATGTATCAGTAATTAAAAAATTTATTTTAACTAACCTACGTAATAATTTTCGATAAATTTTGTTAATATAAGGTGCACAAGAAATTAATTCTATATTTGAGGAAAAGACTTAATATATGATGATGATAACATAAAGGTTTCTCGTGAAGTTTTAGAGGTGTCCAACCAATCCCGGCATGTACCTAGTGCTGCTTTTATTTCCATATTGATCCCGCTCAAATTTTCTTAATCTATGGCTAAAAAAAAAAACACAAAAAAACATTGCACAAAATTTCTCAACTAAACGGTAGCGTTTCCCACCCGCTACCGGCACTTCACTTCGCTGCAGTGTCCAGTGTCTAGAGATCCGCACCGAAGACCGGGAAACACCGGTAAAATCCCTTTTTCCCTTTCTTCACCACCCAACAAAGCAGCTTCACCTCGAAAACCCTTAAACCCCTTCTCTACAGTACAGACTCCTCTGCTACAACCATCCATGGCGTCTCCCTCTCTTCTCCCGGTTCCCGGTAACTCTCCAATCTCTCTGGAAAATTCTGCTCCGTTTGCTTTCCATTTCCGAAGAAAGCACTTTTAAGATTCTATTCTTATTTTTCTTCGTTCTATGTTCGTCCTGGTTACCATAATGTGTGAGAAGCGAAGGAAAACGATAACCCTTTTGGTCGTTTTGGGTGCTGGTTTGCTTGTTGTGGTTAGAAACAGTAGGGAAAACAACGCGTAGTAAATGTTTGTTGTTTTGCCTCAATGAATGATTGCACTTTTTTTTTTTTCCTCTGATTGTTGTTGTTTTGTTTTTTCTATGCGATTAGGGAGTTCCAGTGAGCTGGTTTCTGGAGTGGGAGCTACTAGTCAATACAAGAGAAGGAGAATCTCGCTGGATAATGAGTTATCCTGTGAGGTTTTGGGAGAGATTGAGGCTTGGTTGCCTGCATTGCGTTCGGAAGATTATTACATGGAGCCTTGCTTTGCGGGTTTGGCATCTCGGGAGCTTTCGGATCCGGGTTTTTTGAGTAGGGTTCCGGATTTTACCGTTGGGAGGATTGGCTTTGGGCGCGTTAAGTTTTTGGGGAAGACGGATGTTAGACGTTTGGATTTGGACGAGATTGTGAAGTTTCGTAGGCATGAAGTTGTCGTGTACGAGGATGAGAGGGATAAGCCTGAGGTTGGTCAGGGCCTCAACAAGGCTGCTGAGGTGACACTGACTTTAAGAGCAAGGTTGTGGAATTCTAATGAGAAGTGGGTTGATGATGTAGTGGACAAGTTGAGGGATAAGACGGATAGGCAAGGAGCTCAGTTCATTTCGTTTGATCCAGAGAGTGGTGATTGGAAGTTCTTGGTTCCCCATTTCAGCAGATTTGGGTTGAGTGATGATGATGAAGAAGATATTACTATGAATGATGCCGAAGAAGTTGAAGGCCATGTCGAAATGAATGGTGGTGAGATTCTTGACGTGGACGAAGAAAACACCCCGGTAGATCCAGAACCTGCTGGGCCTATGCTTTATCATTCTCTTCCTGCACATCTCGGCCTTGATCCCACTAGAATGAAAGAGATGAGGACATTGATGTTTCCTTTTGAAGAAGAGGTTGAACATTTCAATGGCCCTTCACGTCAGAAGCTGTCTCATGGTAAAGAACTCACCAAACCTCCTGTACACAGTTCCCCTCAGAGGATGAGCCATAGATCTAATGTACCTGCTACGAGGAAAACGCCATTAGCTCTATTGGAGTACAACCCTGATAGCACTGGTTCTAGCTCCCCAGGAACCATTTTGATGGCTCAACAGAATAAAGCCCTGCCTTTGAAGATGATAAAGGGAGAAGGCTTTAAGCTGGATCTGAAGCATGAGACACCAGTAACTGGAAGTCATTCTCACTATGTAGTTGATTCTGGTCTGTTTATGGGTAGGTCATTTCGTGTGGGATGGGGCCCGAATGGAATCCTTGTTCACTGTGGTACTCCAGTTGGGAGTGATGATTCTCAGCGTGTATTGTCTTCTGTAATCAATGTAGAGAAGGTTGCGATTGATAAAGTGATCAGAGATGAAAATAGCAAAGCGAAGAAGGAACTTGTTGACTTTGCTTTTGACTATCCCTTGAATCTCCACAAGGCTTTAAATCATGAGCAAAAGGAAGTTGAACTGGGCTCCTTCAAGTTGAAGCTTCAAAAAGTTGTATCTGATCGTTTAGTGCTTTCAGATATTTGTCGGAGTTATATAGACATTGCTGAGAGGCAGCTGGAGGTTCCTGGTCTTTCATCCTTTGCTCGTCTGGTTTTGACACACCAAGTAATGATCTGGGAATTGATAAGAGTGCTTTTTTCTGAAAGAGAGAACAGTGGACAATCAAAATCTCCAGGTTCTGACAATGAGGAGGACATGATGCCAGAGATGAAGGAAACTTCTCTGGAAGTTGATCAGGAAGCACTGCCTCTTATCCGAAGAGCAGAATTCAGCTGTTGGTTGCAAGAAAGTGTTTGCCACCGGGTCCAAGAGGAGGTGAGCTCTTTGGATGATTCCAGTTATCTAGAACATATTTTTGTACTTCTGACAGGGAGACAGCTAGATGCGGCTGTGGAGATTGCTGCTTCTAGAGGAGATGTGAGATTAGCTTGTTTGTTGAGCCAGGCAGGTGGATCAATGGTTAACCGTGCTGATGTTGCACGGCAGCTTGATCTTTGGAGGATGAATGGTCTAGACTTCAATTTCATTGAGAAGGAGAGGATAAGGCTTTATGAGATGCTTTCTGGTAATATCCATGGTGCTTTGCAAGGTATAAAGATTGACTGGAAGAGGTTTTTAGGGTTGTTGATGTGGTATAGACTAGAACCTCACACACCCTTGCCCATTATTTTTCAAGCATATCAGCACCTCCTTAATGATGGCAAGGCTCTATATCCTCTTCCAATTTACATTGATGAAGGGCCAGCAGAAGAGGCTACTAATTTTGCAGAGAAACACTTTGATCTCTCATATTATCTTATGCTTCTTCATGCCAATGGAGATGGTAAATTTAGTTTTCTAAAAACCATGTGTAGCGCCTTCTCTTCAACACACGATCCACTTGACTACCACATGATATGGCATCAGCGATCAGTCTTGGAAGCAGTTGGTGTTTTCAATTCAAATGATCTTCACATCCTTGATATGGGAATTGTTTCCCAGCTTCTATGTGTTGGTCAAATCCATTGGGCAATCTATGTGGTCCTTCACATTCCTTATCGTGATGATTATCCATATCTCCATGGTACCCTCATCAGGGAAATTTTGTTCCAGTACTGCGAGACATGGAGTTCAGATGAATCACAACGCCTGTTTATTGAGAACCTTGACATTCCCAGAGCATGGTTGCATGAGGCTATGGTATTTTTGCATCTCTCAACAGCTTCATTTATTTCTGACGATCGATATTTAGGCACATACTTGCACTTATGGCTTGATCTTTAAAAACTTGCAAAAAGACATTCTCTTCTTTTCCATCACGAAGACCAGTTGTACCATTCTACCCCTGTCTGCCTTGCTCCAACTGCTCCTGCCACAAAGTATAAGATAAGCATCTAGACTAGCTTTCACTCAACTAATTTTCTCATGGCGCTGAAATACAGACCAACTGATCTGCTGTATCACGGCGGCAGAGAATGAAATTTTTTCAGCCTTGACAAATACAAATGTTTGGTGTCATTGGTCGTTCTTTGGATATTTGAACTATTTTAACAAATGCTTTGTTGCATTTTTACTTCCTGTGATATGCATGAGACTCAATTCTGGTTGCTTCGAAATAAGTCTGAGGAACTTATTCACGTTCCTACCCTACTGTGAAGCAATCTCTTAATACTGGTTGACATGCTTTATTCTGCGGCCTGCAGGCAGTTTACTTCAATTACCATGGGGATCTACCAGATGCCCTTGAACACTATCTTGAATGTGCAAATTGGCAAAAAGCTCATTCACTTTTTGTGACCGAAGTAGCACATAAATTATTTTTGTCTGGTAAGGTTTGAAACTTTGCATGCATGATTACTGTTGGCTGTGCCAATCATATTCTTTCATTTTTATACTACTGGGATTTTTAATTGTAATTGGTTTTGATTTTGAGTAGTTACCCCATTCCCTTCCGTCTTTGGACGATAACAACCTGTTCTGTCTTCTGAAATTCCATGGATATATAGTCTTAGATTATCAAAAAATAGTGTCCTTCTCGTAGTATGTTGTTTTGTCCTGTGACTGCTTTGAAATAAGCAAATACTTGCTCAGGTTTATTCTTTCACTGATATGCTTGCTTAAATTATCCAAGTGCATTTCCTTTAGAAATAATTTTCCATCTGTTTTCTTGCACTCCATAGAGAAATGCATAAAACATTTTAATGGCTTTAGTTTGTCGACTTTTAAGTGAAAGAAGGAAATGAAGATCTTGGGGATCCCTTTTTTTGGCAAATAAAATAGAAACAATGTTTCCTATACGAAGTCTTTCTACTGCTATAGATGCCCTTGTTATCACCTTGCCAAATCAGTGCATTTTTTGGTTATGTTGGGAGAGAATCTTACTAATGTGCCTCTTCTTTCTTTCTTCTTTCACTGCAGGGAATCACACTGAGATATGGCGGCTTGCAAGTTCTATGGAGGACCATAAATCTGAGATTGAAAACTGGGACTTTGGAGCTGGAATTTACATCTTATTCTATATGCTAAAAAGTTCATTCCAGGAAGACGGCAATGCTATGAATGAACTGGTAATAAAACAATCCATCTACTGCTGTATTCTTAAATGTAATTGCCATCAAGATTCGAATGGTCAATGCTCATCAGAAATTTAACCGATCTCACTATAAAGTTCACTTGCATACACATTGTTGTTTTTACTTCTAATCCAGAAGCTTGAGTAGTTTCCACCAAACTCAATCTAAAATAAGTTAGTCCAACATGGACAAGTTTGTAGTTGGATGTTATTATTGAGTCTGATAAAGTAACGCCATGTGTGGCCTGCTTGTATATTCTACATAATGGGGGTCATTCATAGTTCTCCTTTCTATCTTCTGTTCTTTGTGGACTGGCATTTCACTATTTCAATATTTAATTGTTTGCTTGCAAAGAAAGATTACCTATCTCTTCTTTCATCTCTGGCGAAATACGATTGGGCGGGGCTAATTCAAACCCTTCTGGTAAAATAAGAACAGCCCCCACATTCAAGGCCCCCCTTTTACCATTCTCAAGAACTTGTTTCAGTTGCATATCATAAGGAATTCGTACAACTGCTTTGGATGGTTATACGAATATCCAAAGTACAAATGAGATGGATATTTGTTGTCCCACGGTTTTGAATGAGAGAAAGAAGTGAGGAATCCTATTTTTAAGTCGCTTGTCTCATTAGCATAGTAGTTTGTTTGCTTCTTGATCTGTACTGAGCACTAGTGGGTGTTGCTTTGAACTTCTGGTCTTGTGATTAGCAGTGCATTTGCTTGGTTCTCCTTTGATTTGAATTACTGTTTAGTTGTTTTAGTTTTTCACAGGGATGGTCTCCGACTTTTCTTTTACCAACCCCCCATCCATTAATGATAACTAATGTCTTATAGCCTGCTGTCAAACAGAAGATTAGGACAAATGTTGCTCCAAAATTATTTGTCCTAATTTTAGACATTCTTGTTTTTGCTTCATGGTAGAGAATGTAATTTGTGTTTTATAATGCTTTGTAGCAGAAGGCGGTGTAAGTGCAATGCTTGTGCCTATGTTATTTTAATGTGCTTGAATTGCATATCATTTTTGCTTTGGCTCTCCCAATCCCCTAACCCTTCTAGTGGCTGGTATTAAGCTTGTACTCTCTTTTCCAGGATTCTCTTGACAGCAAAAACACTGCCTGTAGAAACTTCATGAGCCACCTAAATGAATCTTTGGCTGTTTTGGATGAGCGGTTACCTGTTGGTGCAAGGTATTGTAGTAATTTGTTGGCATCATATTGTATGGTTGATTGTGGTTGCCTGTGACTTTTAAACTCTTGGTTCTTCTATAAGATCATTCGTGCATCCTATGAATTAGGAAAAATAGGTAAATATATGCTTCATCTTAATGATATCTACTGGCACATATTCTTTCAGTATTCTATCTGATTACATGTAATTGGTTAATGTGTACGATTCAGAAACTTGTTTCCTTTTTTTGTAAATCTATGATAAAGTTAGAAGCTGGCTTTCAGTTGGTGACCTGGTAAGGATTAAAAACAGAACAAGAAAAAGATGAGAGGAGGGGAAACCAGATTTTGTGTTGATTACAGGGTGGGCAGGTTGGGGATAAGGAAAACATGAACATAAAACGTGACTGGTACTGTAAAGTGAAGATGAAGTAGCCTCATGCAAAGGAAGCTTAACATGATTTAATGTCTGCATTGTAGGTTAGCATATTCAAAAATGGCAGAGGAGATCTCTGGATTACTTCTGGCTGATATTAACGAGGGCTCGACACGGGATGATCAATTTAGCTGCTTTGACACTGTCTTTAAAGCGCCACTGCCCGAGGACATCCGCTCAGGACATTTACAGGATGCAGTGTCTCTCTTTACATGTTACCTCGCAGAGATGGCTAGTTAGTCTTTGTGCCATATGTTCTTTTTTTTTTTTTTTTTAAAAAAAAATATTGGATTACAGATGTAATACCTCGTCATGTTTTTGTATAGCATTTACTCTGTAAACTTGTTTCTTGTAATCTCCTGCAGTCTTGCATGGAGGCTATGATTTACATTCTTACGTTGCTTCAATAGCAATTTTCTTGTATGACCTTTTTATTATCCATGGTTGAAGCACTGGCTATAGTTTAGAATACAGACTATACAGGAGCAAGAATACACCACGGAAGGCTTTTTCCATGGTTTTGGCATGATGAGATCTTAGTTGATAAAGATTGACAATTTTTTTTCTTTTTGTTTGTTAGGGAACTGGTCAATCTATATACGGGATTTTGGAAAATCCCAGTAAGGAATCAGGGGTGGCACCAGACATTTACAATTAATGTGAATGTAATTTATTCTTGTGTAAGTCATATATGTTTGATACTTTTCTAGGTAGGTAAAAAAGGACAAAAATATACAAAACAAATACTAGTTGCTTGCTACTGGTACCACAGTGTGTCTCTTGACTTGTCCACTGATTTCTTCGCAGTTTGAGAGTTTAGTGTTGTACTACTGTTCAACTGTATCCGTAGTAGAATAGAACTATAGATTTTTTAGAATCTTTATTGGTAAAACCAAAAAGTGAGAAAAGCAAAAAAACAAAAGTGGTAACAAGAACAGAGTACAAAAGAAAAGAAGGAACAAACAGGGAATGATTTGACACCACTACACTACTACAACAGCAATCAAACTATGCAACCACTCAACTTGAATTTTTTTTTTTTTTTACTAAGATTGAAATCTCCTAAAGTAAATAGTTCTTTTTTTTTTTATTATTTTTTTGGCGCTGGGTACTATAAAAGAAACACTTCTCTACAGGTACACACGTGAATACATCTGGTCGGTTTGTGGGCACCAGATTTCCTTCCTTCCTTCCATTTCATTCTATCTTTTCAGTATCTATATTATTCTACTACTGCCTGTGATAGACAAATCAACAGAGAGAGAGAGAGAGAGAGACCTTAAACCCCAAAACAGAAAACTTAAAAGAGAAAAAAAAAAGTGAAAACCAAATCTACCAATCGAAAAATTCACATCATTAGAAAACATTTTTTTTTTTTAAAAAAAAGAGAAAGCAGAAGAAGGAGAAAAAGAGAGAGAGAGAGAGCAACAGAATAGAATACATTTGTATCTATCTATCTATCTCCCTCTCTCTTTCTCTCTAGAAGTTGGCGCTACGCATCAGCAGCCTGAGACAGCACACCAAGAAGCTTCCTTTACCAGCAGGCTCAGGTCTCTCTTCCTCTTCCTTTTTTTAACATAATTTATTATTTTTTTTAATGGAAATTATGAAAATTTACCAGTCTCTCTCACTCAAGTTTCTAGACTGAAAAAGATTAAAAAAGATTGAATCTTGTGATTGATTGATTGTTGTAAAAAAAGATGCGTCGGTCTGCATCGAGGAAGACTCAATCCAATTCTGCAGCTCAAATCACTCCCTCAGCCACGGATCTTTTTCGCTCAGGTAAAAGAGGGAAAGGATATTCTTTGATTGTTTTCATGGTAAAGTCAAGTCTTGTTTTTGTGAATTAGATTTCATTTCTCTGGTCTTTGAATTGATTGTTCTTTGTGAAAATAGGTCCTTTTTTTCTTTTTTTTTTTTGTGGATTGTAATAATTTAACTGGTGCAAGGGGGTTGAACTTTATTAGCTGGAGCTTTTAGAGCTATTGATCCTTGCTGGATTTTTTTTTTTTTCAAAATCGAGTTTGGTGGGTAATAATTGAGGATTCCTAGTGGGGCATTTTCTTCATAATATATATATATATATATATATGTTTGTCATAATAGAAATGTTGATGAGTTTAATCATTCATTTATTTTAGCCTTCTTTTTCCTCATCAGTTAAAATGTATACTTTGGAAGAATTAAAACTCTACTCGATCACACTAAAAATAATGTGTTCCATTTTGCTTGTTTGATGAATGAAGCAACACTAAGACATAAACAGGGAAAAAGAACTGGGGTCTGCACTCAAGATTTTGAAATTAGGGCTTTTGAGAAACTATGAGATAGAGTCTGGGGTTTTCTCTTGGTTCATACCAGGTTGGTTTGAGGTGGTGACACTTCAATTTCCCTTTTATCTTTTTGCAGCCTCAAGTAAAGCATCTTCAAAAGAGATGGAACGAATCGATCACCTATTTTACTCGTTTGCAAATAGGTCTTCTGGTATGATTGAGTAAGTTTTCTCTGCTAGAAGATGCTATTTCACGAACTATTAGCATGGATATTTTTGCTGTGGATCGTTTTCTTATCAGCATCATCTTATTCAAATTTTGGTGGCATTGTTAAAATATCCATATCAAAGTTCAGGATTGGTTTTTGTGTATGAAGTTTCTGAATTTCAAAAGCTGCATCTTTCTCTGTTTGTTGATGCTGCTGGTTTTCTCTTATCTTATACTTTCTTCGAGTGGTCTGGAATAGTATTGGTTCCCTAAAAATGGGAAATTACACTTTGGAGGATAATATATTCCTTTTGAAACAGTAAAGTACTGGGAGAGAAATCTTTTTAAGAAAAGGAAAGCGCACATTGTTGAGCCGTGAGCGGAGAATTGTGGAGAAGTGAGAAAACCCTTTCTGGAATGGTTCAGAGCTGACATTTATGAGAAAGAAAGTGTGATCAGGATCTTTTCACGAGTTTAGGCAAACTAAGATAGAATGCCTTTGTGTACTAGTTAGCAGTTTAACTGAAAGCTTTTTTTCTCAAGTTACCTCCATTTTCCTGGGTAAAATACTGCATATGCATAATCCCATTCCGTATTTGTTTAATAGAATTTTTCAACCTATACCTGTCTTCCATGACAATTCGTCTGAGCAGATTTATGTCTGTATTTGAAGTTAACTCAATGTAATGGGCTCTTGCTACATGTTACTGATCTTCTTTGTACTTCTGTGGATATGTTTCTGATGTTAAATATATAACTTTTACAGTCCAGAAGGAATTGAAAAGTTATGTTCAGATATGGAGGTGGATCATACTGATGTTAGAATCCTGATGCTGGCTTGGTGAGTTAGATTGACTTTCTTTAGGTAGTGCTCGAGATTAAATCTGGCCCTGAGCTTATGTTTGAAAACTGGTGGACTGAATTTATCAGGAAAATGAAAGCCGAAAAACAAGGATACTTTACACTGGTAAGAAATCTCAGCCTTGTAGAAGCAATTTCTTTTTTCTCTTTGCAGTCATTATGTTATCTGTTTCTTTTAATTTTATTTACAGTTTTGCAACTGGGGCTGAAAATTTCGTAACTGTCCCATGAGACAGCATACTAGTTGTCATAGAAAGAGTTGCTAGGATAATTGTCTTCTAAGATGAGATATTCTGTAAAATATGCTCTCTTTGCAGTGATAATAATTTAAATATGCAAAGATTGCAAATGTTAGAGCACATACATCCACCTCCCCATGTAAATGTAGTTGATACATGGTGTTTTCTATGTTTTCCACATAAATTCTTCCTAATTTCTACGTTTGTTCATCATATCGTCTTATTGACTGTATCATGGTTAGACATTAATCATAAGGTAAAACCGTTATTATTTAAGCAAAAAAAGTAGGAACAGATGCAACCTAATTATTACTGCCTTTGTGGAAAAGAAAATAAATGAAGAAAAGGTATCAGGGATGATGTTGCAATGCATATAGGATACTCATTGTTTTATGAAATGACCATGAAAAGCGGTGCATTTGGTTTTCTCTGAAATCATACTTAAAAGCATCGGGGAGATGTTTAAGCTTCCACATTTTCTTTTGCGCCATTTTTCTCCCCTTACAGCATCAGCATTCCTTCTCTAATTAGTAGATTACTGGCTCATGTCATGCTCATGCTCTTCCTTCACTCTTCTTAATGTCGATAGGAGGAATGGCGAAGAGGTCTCAAAGCACTGAGGGCTGACACTGTAAATAAATTAAAAAAAGCCCTGCCGGAGCTTGAGAAAGAGGTATTGTGTAAATTTTCCTTCAGAGGACTTGCTTATATTTTGGAAAGATGCTGATCTTTTGTTTTCATAAAAGGTGAAAAGGCCATCAAACTTTGTGGACTTCTATTCCTATGCATTTCGTTATTGCCTAACAGGTAATATAAGCTTGTTTTGGAGTAGATCCATGCTGAAATGTTTGCATCAATCCTCCTTGATTTCTGTTGCTTGGTGTTGTGTTTTCAGAGGAGAAACAAAAGAGTATAGACATAGAGAGCATATGTCAATTACTCGATCTTGTGTTAGGATCCCATTTCCGTGCCCAAGTTGATTACTTCATAGATTATTTAAAGGTGAGTGGCTGGAGTTCTAATACATGCTAAGATCACTGCAAATAAATAGCTTCTTGTGCTTATATTTTCCTTCTCTTGGAACTTAGAATGTAAAATATCTTACTGTTTTTATGTAGTTCCATGTGCTATGTTCACATGATCTTGACAACTTAATGATGTCATTAAATGTTGAATATATGCCCTACTTTTCTGTACTTATTGTATCTGACAACGCTAGCAAACTAAGATGGCATACCTGTACCTTGAATGCAGATCCAGAGCGACTATAAAGTTATAAACATGGATCAATGGATGGGCTTTTACCGATTTTGCAATGAGGTACTCTCTATGTTTATAATGTGAAATTCCCTATGTTATTGTCTTGAAGTGACCTATATTAGTCTACCAGATTCAGAGAGACCAATTTTTTAATAATGTTATTGGTCATTGTATTTTGTCTCTATATCTTCATACTGTTCTTTGTTTTCTTTTGGTCATTCATGTGCGCACACAAGGAGGTAACTGAAATTTAGAAAAGGAAACTGAAGGGCACCTTTCTTGGTTGCTTGGGTTTATATTTTCTTTCCTCAGATGCTGCTCAAAGCAACGGATGGTGTATTACATTGGACTCGCCTAACAATTTTAGCAACGATATTTTATCTTTCAAAACAACAACTTATGCGGCTAAAAGTATTAGCTAGACTGAAATACCAATGTGGGTAGCATTGCCTGGTAGTTTTTACCTTGTTTTGATATTTCATGGCTTTGTTGATGCTTTAAAATCTTTCAACAGATAAGTTTTCCAGACTTCAGCAATTATGATCCGGAACTGGCTTGGCCCTTGATCCTGGACAATTTTGTAGAATGGATGCGAGCAAAGAGTGCCTAAAAGCCACGTCTGCTGGTTATATCGATTGTGTAAACCTTTGTTACTATTGAAGTAGGTACTTCTCTCTCTTTGCTGGCTATTTTGAAATGCTAGTATACCACCTTTTAGTGAGTTCATGTTTTCAATGTGTGATTAATTTGTATTTGTTTGCACTTTGCAGGAATATTCAACCTACACAACATTAAACACCTCCAGCGATGCATCTTCACCACTTTTTCCATTTAACTTCTTTTTTGGTCCATTCAAAGATGAAACTCTCCGATTACTCACTCCTATGTTTTTCTCTTGTCATTGTTTGGTACTATATGTATTCTGCAGGTAGATTTCTCCAATGAATTTGAGTTAATGGGTTATAGTGATTGAATTGCTACTTTATCTATGGTGCCCTTTTTTTTTTTTTTCTTCTTTGTAGACTTCTTTTGTTATCTGTGCTCATTCATTACAAGATTACAGTTCTTGAGCAGGCGGATTGGCAAAGTTGGGTAAACATTCAACTTTTTTGTTCTCATCTATTCTGTGACTTCATTCTCATCCTCGAGAATCAGCTTAGCAACTGGTGTTCTTTAATCAATGAAAATTAACAAAGATGGCGAACTAAGTGTACAAAATTTCTTGACATAGGATAATGCCTTTCTCAAAAGTCAGCTTTTAACTAATTGTTTGTATGTTAAAGCATAAGTCTCTTAAGTTTACAGACATATTTTATGGCTGGAAGGAAGGACACTAAAATCATCACTCCCAAGTGAGTGTTTGGAAAATACTAATGGGATTGGAAGGTAGGACATGCTTCCCTAACTTTCAGCTGGAATATGTCATTTTGGGACAAGCAAGCTTGGATTAGGGGCCTAAACTGAAGATTTGCCCATGATTCCTGCCTTCAAGTTCATTTTTTTTTTTTTTTTTTTTACATTAGTTAAACCCTGAAATTCCGACCTTTTTTTTAATTGCTAGTGAGCTTCCGTTGCTTGGTACAAAAGACCAACAACATATGCCTGATAAAGTTTCTTTTGAGCACTTACAACCTTTTATGGGGTGGGGGGTGGGGGGGGGGGAGTTGTACCTGATTTTCGGTTTTATGCTTTATTTTTTGAAGAAAAAAATGGTCAAGCTATGAGGTGGCCAGAGTAGATAGATTCACAGTTCCTATCAACAAAGGAAGATGAGTCATAAATTAAGAACTAATAAATGAGTGGACGAGGACCATTAAGACTGATTAGTCAGCCAGTTCTATTATTTATTATTGGTCAACGAAAAAAGAAACAAGCAGACACAGGGAAAAGGGTTAAAAGTCAAGTGAAGTGAAGTCTTGGAAGAGTTGAGAATTTAGATGATCAACCACCAAATGATATCATATTTAAGTATTGGGTTCAATTATAAGATCTCATGAACTTTTGGATTTCTTAGATTACCTTAACTCCCCACAGAAAGGTTCTGTTCCATTCCACCCCTTCGAATTGGTTTCTTTTCATTTATATAGTTTAAAAACATAGATTAGTTCTTTTCATTCCAAGTGGCCTTTTAGTTTGAAATTGGCGGATTCTGATTCTTCACTTTCGGCCATTGAGCCATTAGAGGCAACCAACTGGGTCTCGTGCTGCCTGAATATAGTGGACAGTAGTAGTATGCCAGTCCACTAACTAGCACTATTGCGTTCCCTTTTAAGAGGGGAAATACAGCAAAGGATAAAGCATTTGTTTGCTTGCAGCAAAGAACTCTGTTCCCGACATAACTTGGCAAAAGTCCAAGATTTACCTAACCTATTCTTAAAAAGAAGAATCGAATACTACAAGATCTACTTTCTTGAAAGTTGAACTTCAATCTTGTGTGCAAAGATGACCTAGTTCTTCTCATATCAGCTCCTCTCGGGCAATGGCATATTTTTATCATAAACTTTAGCATCACAGCAGATGCCTCTGTTCCCACTTTTATACATTTCTAGTCTTGTCAATACCAAAGTTTCATATTATCTGTGATAGAATAGAATGATAGAATGGCCCATTGCTATTCTATTCCTCCTCTTTCAAGGAGTGGAATCCTAGGAGATTTTTAACAGTCATATACTTCTTCATGATGTTTTCTACTACTAATAATAACCAAAGAGTTCTATATCATACCAAAACCAAACAATAAACCTAAATGAAGAAGTACCCCCAACAAAAAAAAAAAATCCCATTCTTAATAGTGATATATATCCAGGCAATACAATGTCTCAAGCACGCCAAACAAAATGAGGTTGACATGGACAATTAGAGAGACATACATCACTTGCTTGCAGCCAAAAAAATTGAAAGGATACACATATACATAGAATTTGCTGCGAGCCTGCATAAAACCCCTCATGTTAGCACCATAAAATCTCAGGAAAAGAATGAGCCAAAAAGGCAAATATGACTGAAGACTTCGTTCCCCCTGCTCCCGATGAACAACTTGAAGACATAAAAAAAAAAAATTAATGCTTTAAAAATCTTTATCATCAGATAATCAAGGGTGAAGATGGAGGAAGAGCACGCCTGCTTCTACTCCTACCACGAACTTGAACTCCAGAAGGAGAAGATGATGCAGAAGATGAAGAATTAGAAGATGTCAATGTACTCGGCTCGCTTGTTAACTTTTGCTTCTCTAGTTCACAAGCCGCCTTATCATCGATTTTATGATGCTGAACTCTAGTTTGGTTTAGATTTGCAGGTAAGACACAGTTGCAAAGGAAGCCTACAAACAATCAAGAATGATAAGGATTGCAGAACAATTGAACCCAAGATTAAATCTACCATATACTGCAGAAAATAGTAAAAAATGCAGTTTGATTTGATCTGATTCACTGCGTGTTTTCATTAGATTGGTAATGATTAATTTCATGTAACTGCTAGCAAATCAAGGAAACTTGCTTTGAAGACATAATTACTCAAGTCATGAGCAGCGAATGATTTCTGAAACCAATTCTTTTTTTTTTTTTTTCCTAACCACATGATCATCTCTTGCTTTCTTATAAAGTATGATGCTGTTGATATCTCTCATACATGTAAAAACCATTTCCATTCACTCAATTAAATAAAAAGCACATTCCACTGGACAATTAGAACGTACATTCTTAAACTCAAACTGAAACGGAAAACCTTAATAAAGAGAAGACGCTCACCAATTCTAGCAAGCCGATTGATCCAGCTCGGGATTGGATTGCCGGTAAGTCTAATACAAGCATCATTGCAGAAATGGTTGCAGTTCTTAGTTATCAAATTATAAGCATTCCCTCTATACACCTCTGCTAGATCCTCCATTACTGCTCTAACCTCTGCAGGACCTAAATCTGTTTTTCCAATCAAAATGGACTTCCTAAATGTGAACCCTTCGCATTGCTTTGGTTCTCCTTCAAAAATTCCAGTTGTTGGATACTCATGAGCCCCAAAAGCATACTCAACACCATGAACTGCAGTGGAAACAAAGCATTTCTTTAAACATGTTGGCGTGGCTTGGCTTCTAACACATAGAAAGGAACAAAAACAGCAACCCAGAAGGCAAAAGAAAGAAATGACTCATCTGCGCTCCAAATCATTGAAAGACAGATTGCAGAAAAACCCGAACCAGTAAAGGGAACTGTGAAGATGGGAAACAGAAACCTTGTAGTATTTTCCAAAAGTGAAGTACTCTATGGATCCTAGAAAAGAAAAAGCTCATATATATAACTTGAAAAAACAAGAACCTAAGACAAAGAACCCACTTTGAAATTAAAAATTTTTCTTTCTTGATATTGCTACCAACTAAACACCTCAAGGTGGAAGCCAACATTCCAAACATGAAGACTTGAAGCAGAAACCAGAAAGAACACAACTTTCCCATGAAGATTCAGAAAACAGTAAGAATATTGATCCAAAGAATAAAATCTAGCACAGGAACAGATCTAAAAATCAGTGCATGGCTTCCCAGAGAACCAAAAAGCAAGATTCACAAGATTATTAAAAGCAAGGTTGGCAGAGAAATGCAGTAGCAGAAACTGTAGAAGAAGTAGTGCACTGACCTTGAACCCCAGAATGATAAACTCCAAGTCCAAGCCAATAAGCATAGCCATTGAACGGTGTCAGATCATAGACATTTAGATAGACTGGCACAGATCCTGTATCATTTGTACTCAAATTTTTCCTACACAACATGTTCCTTTTTTTTTTTTTTGCCTGCTCCTCTCCCTTCTCTCTCCTCAACTTAACAACCTTGTACCCGAAATTTTACATGTTCTGATTTGTTGGGATATGTTTAAGTCACGTCCCTATCAATTTGTATCCATGTTAGTGGAATTAATGATCTCTCGCTCACTCTTACTACAAATAATACAAGAGAGGCTCATAGAAAAGGAAACAAAAAAAGATTTAAAAAAAAACACACATTTAAGTATATCAAAGAAAAAAGAGAATGAGAATCTTCTACTTATGGGAACAGCCCGCGGCAGGTAGTAGTGCCCGCACTTTGTTTGAATTAAGATTTTAAGACTCTGATTTTGATATTAATATGGATGTGCCAATGCTAGATAATTAGCGTTGCTTTTTATAAGAAGAAATAATTTTTTTTTAAAAAAAAATTTAGGGTGGTGGTGGTGCTCTTTCTTGCATAAGTGAGCTGGGTATGATCTAGTTTGAGGATTTGAAAAGTTTTTTCCTAGGAGAAAGTAACGTTTACTCATTATGCTACTTAGTGGAGGGTATCATTTTATATTATGATCTGGGATTAGTGTGGGGTTATTTTAAAAAAGGGGGAAAGTAATAGGGTTGTTATTATTAGGTGCACAGAATGAGAGTGGGCCCCTCGTCAGATGGAGTTGATTTAGTACTACATTCGTCGTCATTAACAAGATTAATTACCACACGAATTAAGGGATGAAAAAAGAAAGATTAGAAGTTCAATGTACAACAATCTTTCGTATTTTATTGACACAAGAAAAAAAAATCTCAATTATTTTGATCTTGGCATGGTTTTGACTCAAAATCCAACAGTATAGTATAAGTAAACTGCGGTCAACAAGAAAAGTAAAAATGGTTTAAGAAACCCTTTAAAAGTCTCCATGGATTGTTAGATTAATCAAGCTTTTGTTATTCGATTGAAATCTTCTCTAACTAAGCTATTATTTTATGGCTAGATTTTGCCATAATTTTCAAAATCTATGGCTACGGATTCTTCTTCCCTAATAGAATGCTTTAGATTTGTAACAGCCCGGGTAAAATTTGGATTTTTACCGGGACTGTTAAAGTCGTTATACAGTGATTTACCGAATGAATTAATCTTGCGTAATTAATTCAAGGTAAATCGGGGGTCGTTTTTCGAAACCGAGAGTTTTCCCGCGCTCGTGAATTTCCCGTGTATTTTTCGGAACTAAGTTGGTATTTTTCGGGTTTCGAAATTTCTCGAAAAATCACACCGGAAAATAACTAAGGAGGTATCTGTTATTTTCTGGTCCGGATCGGACTCGCCCGTAATGCAGACGAATCGTATTATTGATAACTCACATGCTTAATAGTAAAAAAAAAAAAAAGAGGAAACCAGTTTAAAGCCGGCAGTAGAGAGGAGGAGAGGAGAAGAAAAAAGAAAAGAAAGAAGAGAGAAAAAAAGGAGAGGAAAAAAAAAA
>JAKUCV010002726.1:0-27928 GCA_028386065.3 Turnera subulata | reverse complement strand
AAATACATATTCATATACATACACCAAAATCATAATTTTCCAGACTAAATAATATACAAACTAAATTTCCAGAAATTATTTATATGGTATTTATATATTTTCTATTCTAACTATAATAATAATTTACAAACATAACATAATTATCTTAATTTGAAGAATCAAAGTATATATATATTTTTCCTAAATCTCAACCCAGAATATTACATGTAATTTTCCAAGATAATATTTACTTTTTTTTCCAGAAATTAATTGTCAGAAATTAATTATATAAATAGATTTATATATGTATATTATTAAATGAAATAAAAAAAAATAATAAAGAAAGATCCGGACATCCCAGGCGCGACCCGGCAACCCAGGGGCGCGACCCGGCCGCGGAATGGGCAAAACCCGACTTACCAAGCGGGTACAGGGGCGGCGGCGCGACGACAGCTCGAGGGAAGGTCGAGCGAGCAGAGCTGCAGCATCAGGGGTCGCTGGCGACGCGAGGAGCGGTGGTAAGGCGGCAGAAGACTGACGGCAGCGGCGGCAGAAACGAAGGAAGCAGGATCCGTGGGTTTACTACGGGTCAGCGGCCATCGGAGGCGCGTTGGACGGCGGCATCGAGCGGAGGCGGCGGGGTTGAGGTCGCGACGCCGTGAGGAACACCAAGGTGGCGGCGGTGCGTCGAGAGGAGGCCGGGAACGCTCCGGCGTGTACAGTGGCAGGGGCTAGGTGACGATGAACAGTACCGGTTTCTTTTTTTTCCGTTTTTCTTCTTTTTCCTCTTTTTCCCTATTTTCTTCTCCTTTTTTTCTAATTTTCGTTTCCTTCTTTTTTTTTCCATATTATTATTTTTTTTCTCTTTTCTCTTTTTTTTTTCTTCCCCCCTCTCTGTTTTTCTGTTTTTCTTTTTCCTCTTTTTATTTTTTTTTTCTTTATTTTCTTTCCTTTTTCTTTTTCTCCCTTTTTTTTCTTTTCCTCTTTTTCTCTCTTCTTTTTTTCTCTCCTTTTCTTTTTTCTTCTCTTCTTCTTCCTCCGGCTGCTGCTCCTTTTAAACCGTGAAAATTACTGTTCATCTTGTGATTTTACTATGCAACATGTGATTAGCCAATAATTCAAGCGGGTCCGATCCGGACCAGAAAATAACTGATACCCTCTTAGTTATTTTCCGGTGTGATTTTCCGAGAAATTCCTAAACCTGAAAAATACCAACTTAGTTTCGAAAAATCCACGCGAAAATCACGAGCGCGGGAAAACCCTCGGTTTCGAAAAACGACTCCCGATTTACCTTGAATTAATTACCCAAGATTAATTCAACAGTAAATCACGGTAAATAGGCTTTTACAGTCCGGTAAAAATCCAAAATTTTTACCTGGGCTGTTACATAAAGTCTAAAAGACAAAGTTAAATATATTTTAACGTAAAAATGTTCCAGACATTTAATAATAGTAAAAAATTAAATAGAAATTTTTCTAAAAATATATTCTAGAGTCCTTAGAACTTTTTGAGAAGTAACACATATCTAATTATTAAACAAAATTTTATTTTTGTTATCTCTTATTGTGAGTGATAGAATTACTTCACGTAACCAATTATACTCGCTTTATATATGCAGGCATAAAATAAACAATAAAAATGGGACTGTCAATTTCTTTTCTATTGTTGTGATTGTGATTTTTTAATGACAACACAGTAGTTATAGTAAAAACTAATAAAGGGTAATTTAGTATATTAAACTAAATATAAAATAATAAACATTATAAAAAGGGAAGAAGTATTGGAAACATGTAACAACCCGGGTAAAATTTTGGATTTTTACCGGGACTGTAGAAATTGTTTTACCATGATTTACTGTTGAATTATTCTTGGGTAATTAATTCACGGTAAAACGGGAGTCGTTTTTCGAAACCGAGAGTTTTCCCGCGCTCGTGATTTTCCCGTTGATTTTTCGGAACTAAGTTGGTATTTTTCGGGTTTCGGAATTTCTCGGAAAATCAAACCGGAAAATAACTACGGGGTATCAGTTATTTTCTGGTCCGGATCGGACTCGCCCGTAATGCGGACGATTTGCATTATTGTTCACATGAGTAATAGGAAAAAAAAAACAGATTAAAGTCGGCAGAAGAGAGGAGGAGAGCAGAAGAAAAAAAAGAAAATAAAGAAGAGAGGAAAAAAAGAGAGAAAAAAAAAGAGGGAAAAAGAAAAAGAGAACCGGGAAAGGAAGAAAGAAAAGAAAAAAAAAAAAAGAGAAGGGAGAGGAGGAGCATCAGCCGCCGGACCTTCCCTCTGCACACCCGACCGCTGCACACCTCCCGCCTTCTCAGAGCCGCCACCACCGATGAAGCCCCACTTCCGTGCCGCCCCCGTCCTTCCTCCGTCGCGACGAAGCAGGCGAGTCCACCTGCAGCCGACGAACCCGACGACCCGTTCCCCTTACCCGGCACCTCTGCGCCCCTTCCACGCCGTCGTCAGCCGCCGTCTTGACTCCCCTATCGCCGCCGCATGCTGCTCGCCTCGTCCCCGCCAGAGTCGTCGCTACCATGCCGTTCGACGCGTCGCCGCCGCGCCTCTGCAAGTGAAGGTGAGCGACCCAGATGTGTGACCCGTTTGCTTGGTGGGCGACCCGGATGCCAGCGGGTTGGGTCTCGCGGGCTGGGCTGTGATTTCGTGGGCTGTGTGTGTGTGTGGGCTGGGTGTCGGGCCGAAACTGTGGCTTGGGCATGGGCTTGAATAGTCTACTGTTCAGGCCAAGTCCGATTAAATATATATAAAAAAAAACTATATATACATATGTATTTATTATTCGTTTTGTTATATATAATTTTGAAAAAAAAATATATAGTTCTTTTGAGTAAATTAATCCCAATTTAAATCTGGTATTTTTGTTAAAATATAAATATATTTACTTGGTTAAATAATTAAGTTTTGTTTTGGAAACTATTATTAAATTGGAAAAAAATATATACGTACTATGAAATAATTTCTGTAAATTAATATGTATATTATTTTCGTCTGTGAAATTGTGATTGTGGCTTATGAAAATAAATATGTACTTTGGAAATTAAAGTTAATTATATTTTGTGTTGGAAAATATTATTATTATATATGCTTAGAAAAAGATAAATACTATACATATTTTCTGAAAATTATAAATACGTTATTATTTTCTGGAAAAATTATGATGATTATCATTTTGTAAATTATAATTGTTTTATGAAAATGTATTTTGAAAAAGAGTTTTAATTATATTCGGAAATACGTACGAGTAAAATATTTTTGACAAAAGATAATAAATAAAAGATGAGTAATCGGGATGGGATTAATTCGTAATATTGGCATCATGACATACTCTTATGTGCATTTATGTGTGTGTATATTGTTTAGGTTGTATAGGTTCGGAAATCGGGCAGTTTCCCGAGGAGCCGGCGTCGGACCGGACATTATTTTCCGGAGTTGAGTAATCGGCCAAGGTGAGGATAGATAAACCTTGATGTGTGCCCGTAATGCTGTGTGTGTTTCTTTGTTTGCGTATTTTGCTGCTAGATTGTTCTGTTGGAATAATGATTGACTGTTACCTGATTGCTGTGGAATTATCGATGCTGTTGTTAGATTGTGATAGACTTGTGTATATTGTGTTGAGAATAATGATGAATTGGTCAATGTGGATAGTTGTGTGTTTTGTTGTTTGAATGAACTACTGAGAGTGTCATTGTTGAATATTTGACTGTTATGGTTATTGATGTTGCTGTTGTTGGATTGTGCTATTGGTTGTGTGGATATTGTGATGAACTGTTAATTGTGAATAATTGGTGTTATATGTATTGTTGATGGATACTAGGTAATATGGAATTGTGTTGGGTATTTGGCTGCTATGGTTATTGTTGCTGTTGTTACTATGATGTTGATTTGCTTGATTGAACCGCTGTATGACTGTTATTGGTTTATTGGATACTGTGTTGTGATTGATGTTGGACTGTGAGAAGTTGATGTTATGAAACTGATGAAGGATTGGCCTGTTGTGTAACTTGAGCTAATAGGAAATTGGATAATTGTTTGACTGTTATGGATATTGTGATTGTTGATGGTAGATAGTGTTGTGATTGGATAATTAGAACAAACTATTGACTGTGGATAATTGAGAATTGGAAATTGGAAATTGGAATTGGAATTGATATGAGATGATGATATATGTGGGAAGTAGCGGTACGACCCGATGGTTTGAAAATTAATTCTGGGATGCTATGGTCGGTTACTTGATTTGGTTGGCATGTTGATGCCTGTGGTTGGGGTATACCAAATACCCAGTGGTTCGGATATACCGAATATCCGGTTGGCATGTTGTTGCNAATTGGAAATTGGAATTGGAATTGATATGAGATGATGATATATGTGGGAAGTAGCGGTACGACCCGATGGTTTGAAAATTAATTCTGGGATGCTATGGTCGGTTACTTGATTTGGTTGGCATGTTGATGCCTGTGGTTGGGGTATACCAAATACCCAGTGGTTCGGATATACCGAATATCCGGTTGGCATGTTGTTGCCTGTGGTTGGGGTATACCAAATACCCAGTGGTTCGGATATACCGAATATCCAGTTGGCATGTTGATGCCTGTGGTTGGGGTATACCGAATACCCAGTGGTTCGGATATACCGAATATCCAGTTTTGGGATGTTGATCCCGGTATGGTATTTTGGGTTGTTGAACCCGGTGTGATTTGGTAATTTAGGACATGGTCCCGGTATGGTAAGATTTGGTTTGGTTCTTTGACCTGGCATCCGGAATTAATTGATAACCTGGTACGACCCTAGCTTGTCCAGTGACGGGGCCCGGAAGATAAAATTGGTAATAAAAATTAATGAGTATTCATTTGGTCTTGGCTTTGATATGATTTAGTAGGATTCCTCTATCGTATGGTTTGTGTTGGTTTCCTCTGTTATGTTGTTCGTGTTGGTTTCCTCTGATGTGTTGTTTGAGTTGGATTCCTTTGTCGTGTAGTATGTGTTAGTTGTTATGGCAGTATCCTTGTGATGTGATTGTTGTGCTTATTGTTGTGTTTATTTCGAAGGTATTATGGTTGATTATATATCACTGTTTATCTTTCGTCGGTGAGCGCTTCGGACTCACCCTTCGCCTGCGGGGTTTTATCCCGTAGGATGAGTTGTTTGTAGTGCAGGAACGTACCGGGCAAGCTGATGCGTACCCTCGGACAGGACTCGAATCCATTAGTTGCATTGGGCCTTGCATATGTTGTCATGTGAGTCATAAGTCTTCCGCTGTGCATATTGTTGAGTTTTCTGCTGTGCTTATGTTGTAATTAGGCCATTGGGCCGGATGGTTGTTGTTGTTGATGTCCCCGGGGTTCGGGTGACAAATTTCATGCTGGGCTGAAGGGCCGGTTTTCAGTTTTGGTATTGGGCTGTTGGCCAGATTGTTGTTTTATACATTGTATGATGGGCTTAATTGGGATGGGTTGTCACAGTTCCGGCACGTGTTTACTGTATACGGTAAATACGGGTCGGGGCGTCTCATTTTGGTAGCGGAGCGGGCGTTAGGTCTTGTTGGGCAGTCTTTGTGTGTTGTTGTCTTGTTTGCATAGTTCGCTCCATTTGTTTATTATTTTATATCTTTTTAGTTAAGTGCATTATGGATCCAGTCAAGGGACGCCAGCTGTCGCAGAGCATACACATATGAGGTAAATGATGCCATAATAAGCAGAAATATAAATATTATTAATATTGATAATATTGGAAGTACAAACAGAAATACTATATTGATATTTGATATTTTATAAAATAAAGGGAAATATTACAACGATTTTTGATAAATTATAAAAATAAGAAAAATACATTTAACGGCTCGGAACGACGCTGACACGGAAACTGTTTGGATCGCTGTTGACGTTGACCGTGACCCTGTCGCTCCAAGAGAACCACATGCCGCCTCTGTCGCGCTGGCCAGGATTCTCGAACCAGTTAGCTTGAGGGAATCGGAGTGGAATCAGACCGTGATCGTCTCGTGGTTGCCACTTTGTCTCCGTCAGAAGAACCATATTTGGCTTGTACTGGTTCTTCAAGTCCCTCAGAGTACGCGAGAATTCCTGGGCACGCCTTGCCACTCCTCTGCAGTTCCACACCAGCAGTCGTGCCTTTGGCCAGGTTGGAGGTAGCCTAGTCATTCTGGGCATGCTCTGGGCTGTCATTGAGAGTTGGTAGTATGCACCTTGCTCCACAGTTTGGCAAGTGGACTCCAGGTTGAACTCCTGTAGCCTTTCGGAGATGAAGAACATCACGGAGTTTGCCGAGCCGTAGAAGGATGTCCTCAGAGCCCCATGGTCCTCTAGGAAGAACATCTCCTACATGGGATTGACGAAGAATCTTGAGGAGCAGAGCTCGTCGACAAAGACCAGTCGGGGCGTCCTGCCGAGCTCGTTCGGTAGCTCTTCAGCACGTTCGTTGACCATGCTGTACGCCAGACGATTCCTTCTGCCAAGGTTGGCACCTTCGACGAAGAAAACTGATGAGGGAGCAGGCATCTTGATTGGAACGTGTGGGATTCTGTTTTTGGAGCATTGCGTTTTTGTTTTTCAGAATGGTTTTGTTGCTTTAATGCTTTTGATAATTTACACATCACCGCTCCTTCTTTTATACACCAATGGGGAGCGTGTTTATTGTTTTCGAGTTTCAAGATTTGCTTTTTGAATTTTACCGTTGCTTATTTAATGCTTCGTTACTTTACGCATTTTCGGGCTACTAAGCCAGTGTTTTACAGCTCTTTTCTGACTCACGATTTCTTACGCCCTGGCTACCTTGGCGTTTCTTTTGATGGTCTGTCATTATTTTCTTGCATCTTTTATCACAAGCATCCATGACTGTTGAGGCTAGACGGATGGGGCCGTATCTCGAGTAGAGCGCATGTGCGACAAGCTCACAGTTGTTCGGACATCGTGGAGAGATACGAGCCTTGACAGACATTTTGGCTTATGTGGAAATTGTGAACTAGTGGGTATCGTTTATTTCGAGGGACACAGGACATTCCTGTGATCATCGCCTTGCCAGTTAACGGATGTCTTCTTCACGAGGTTAATCGACGTCACCGTTAACTGTACGTGTCACGTTTCTCAGGATTGAGAATGGACACGATCGAACTAGAGCGCCGAGCATGAAAACATATCTTGTTTTAATTTCTTTTTGTTTTAATTTTGTTAAACGAGTTTTGTTTCGTTTTTAATTTCTTTATATTGGTTATAATTCGTTTTATCGGTCCTGTTTGTAACATCATTATGTTCGATTTTATTCATGACGGTTTTGTTATGTTTTAAATATTTTGTTTTTTTTTTTCAGTTAAATATGAACTTTCATATCTTAATAAGAGAATTCATAATCTAAGAGATTTGATTTCAAAAGGAAACTTATTTTATTAATTCATAACAGTTTTACATCAGAGAAGAAGTACTCTACTGAGTTACCTGCTTCTCTAAGTCCTTTACAAGTTGTTGGACGTTCCTCAGGTGAGGGAACAGCTCCGCGCACGCCAGTTCGATCTGTGCCACCGCTGAGCTGATCTTCCTCAGGGAGACGTTCAGCTGCGTCAACTTCTGCTGCGGTGTGCTGCTTTCAGCTATCACTTTGCCTTTCTTGTCCTCAGCTTTCTTGCCGGCACGCTTCTTCCGTCGCTTTGGGGAGACCACCATGTGCTCCTCCAGGCCGATGATGTTGGTCTTGAACCGTTTCTTTGGAGGCTCTTCATCGGAGCTTGTCGGGAAAGCCGTGCCGCCGATGTAGCTGTTGTTCTCGGAGTCTGAGGTCGTTCGAGAACGAAGTGGAGAGTCCATGGCTGAGAGTGAATATCTCAGCTGTGAGGTTTGGTATTTATAAGCGGATGAGATGTCGCTTAAGGGTATAAGCGGTATCTCATGTTGAGTTTGGACACCTGGCAGAGTGTGCCAAAAGCTTATCGTGGTAGGACCCACGGATAAGACGGAATTTCGGGGACGAAATTCTTTTTAAGGGGGGTAGAATGTAACAGTCTGGGTAAAATTTTGGATTTTTACCGGGACTGTAGAAATTGTTTTACCGTGATTTACTGTTGAATTAATCTTGGGTAATTAATTCACGGTAAAACGGGAGTCGTTTTTCGAAACCGAGAGTTTTCCCGCGCTCGTGATTTTCCCGTTGATTTTTCGGAACTAAGTTGGTATTTTTCGGGTTTCGGAATTTCTCGGAAAATCACACCGGAAAATAACTACGGGGTATCAGTTATTTTCTGGTCCGGATCGGACTCGCCCGTAATGCGGACGATTTGCATTATTGTTCACATGAGTAATAGTAAAAAAAAAAAAAACAGATTAAAGTCGGCAGAAGAGAGGAGGAGAGCAGAAGAAAAAAAAGAAAAGAAAGAAGAGAGGAAAAAAAGAGAGAAAAGAAAAAAAAAGAGGGAAAAAGAAAAGAGAACCGGGAAAGGAAGAAAGAAAAGAAAAAAAAAAGAGAAGGGAGAGGAGGAGCATCAGCCGCCGGACCTTCCCTCTGCACACCCGACCACTGCACACCTCCCGCCTTCTCAGAGCCGCCACCACCGATGAAGCCCCTCTTCCGTGCCGCCCCCGTCCTTCCTCCGTCGCGACGAAGCCGGCGAGTCCACCTGCAGCCGACGAACCCGACGACCCGTTCCCCTTACCCGGCACCTCTGCGCCCCTTCCACGCCGTCGTCAGCCGCCGTCTTGACTCCCCTGTCGCTGCCGCATGCTGCTCGCCTCGTCCCCGCCAGAGTCGTCGCTACCATGCCGTTCGACGCGTTGCCGCCGCGCCTCTGCAAGTGAAGGTGAGCGACCTAGATGTGTGACCCGTTTGCTTGGTGGGCGGCCGGGATGCCAGCGGGTTGGGTCTCGCGGGCTAGGCTGTGATTTCGTGGGCTGTGTGTGTGTGTGTGTGGGCTGGGTGTTGGGCCGAAACTGTGGCTTGGGCATGGGCTTGAATAGTCTACTGTTCAGGCCAAGTCCGATTAAATATATAAAAAAAAAAACTATATATACATATGTATTTATTATTCGTTTCCTTATATATAATTTTGAAAAAAAAATATATAGTTATTTTGAGTAAATTAATTCAAATTTAAATCTGGTATTTTTGTTAAAATATAAATATATTTACTTGGTTAAATAATTAAGTTTTGTTTTGGAAACTATTATTAAATTGGAAAAAAATATATATGTACTATGAAATAATTTCTGTAAATTAATATGCATATTATTTTCATCTGTGAAATTGTGATTGTGGCTTATGAAAATAAATATGTACTTTGGAAATTAAAGTTAATTATATTTTGTGTTGGAAAATATTATTATTATATATGCTTAGAAAAAGATAAATACTATACATATTTTCTGAAAATTATAAATACGTTATTATTTTCTGGAAAAATTATGATGATTATAATTTTGTAAATTATAATTGTTTTATGAAAATGTATTTTGAAAAAGAGTTTTAATTATATTCGGAAATACGTACGAGTAAAATATTTTCGACAAAAGATAATAAATAAAAGATGAGTAATCGGGATGGGATTAATTCGTAATATTGGCATCATGACATACTCTTATGTGTATTTATGTGTGTGTATATTGTTTTGGTTGTATAGGTTCGGAAATCGGGCAGTTTCCCGAGGAGCCGGCGTCGGACCGGACATTATTTTCCGGAGTTGAGTAATCGGCCAAGGTGAGGATAGATAAACCTTGATATGTGCCCGTAATGCTGTGTGTGTTTCTTTGTTTGCGTATTTTGCTGCTAGATTGTTCTGTTGGAATAATGATTGACTGTTACCTGATTGCTGTGGAATTATCGATGCTGTTGTTGGATTGTGATAGACTTGTGTATATTGTGTTGAGAATAATGATGAACTGGTCAATGTGGATAGTTGTGTGTTTTGTTGTTTGAATGAACTACTGAGAGTGTCATTGTTGGATATTTGACTGTTATGGTTATTGATGTTGCTGTTGTTGGACTGTGCTATTGGTTGTGTGGATATTGTGATGAACTGTTAATTGTGAATAATTGGTGTTATATGTATTGTTGATGGATACTAGGTAATATGGAATTGTGTTGGTTATTTGGCTGCTATGGTTATTGTTGCTGTTGTTGCTATGATGTTGATTTGCTTGATTGAACCGCTGTATGACTGTTATTGGTTTATTGGATACTGTGTTGTGATTGATGTTGGACTGTGAGAAGTTGATGTTATGAAACTGATGAAGGATTGGCCTGTTGTGTAACTTGAGCTAATAGGAAATTGGATAATTGTTTGACTGTTATGGATATTGTGATTGTTGACGGTAGATAGTGTTGTGATTGGATAATTAGAACAAACTATTGACTGTGGATAATTGAGAATTGGAAATTGGAAATTGGAATTGGAATTGATATGAGATGATGATATATGTGGGAAGTAGCGGTACGACCCGATGGTTTGAAAATTAATTCTGGGATGCTATGGTCGGTTACTTGATTTGGTTGGCATGTTGATGCCTGTGGTTGGGGTATACCAAATACCCAGTGGTTCGGATATACCGAATATCCGGTTGGCATGTTGTTGCCTGTGGTTGGGGTATACCAAATACCCAGTGGTTCGGATATACCGAATATCCGGTTGGCATGTTGTTGCCTGTGGTTGGGGTATACCAAATACCTAGTGGTTCGGATATACCGAATATCCAGTTGGCATGTTGATGCCTGTGGTTGGGGTATACCGAATACCCAGTGGTTCGGATATACCGAATATCCAGTTTTGGGATGTTGATCCCGGTATGGTATTTTGGGTTGTTGAACTCGGTGTGATTTGGTAATTTGGGACATGGTCCCGGTATGGTAAGATTTGGTTTGGTTCTTTGACCTGGCATCCGGAATTAATTGATAACCTGGTACGACCCTAGCTTGTCCAGTGACGGGGCCCGGAAGATAAAATTGGTAATAATAATTAATGAGTATTCATTTGGTCTTGGCTTTGATATGATTTAGTAGGATTCCTCTATCGTGTGGTTTGTGTTGGTTTCCTCTGTTATGTTGTTCGTGTTGGTTTCCTCTGATGTGTTGTTTGAGTTGGATTCCTCTGTCGTGTAGTATGTGTTAGTTGTTATGGCAGTATCCTTGTGATGTGATTGTTGTGCTTATTGTTGTGTTTATTTCGAAGGTATTATGGTTGATTATATATCACTGTTTATCTTTCGTCGGTGAGCGCTTCGGACTCACCCCTCGCCTGCGGGGTTTTATCCCGTAGGATGAGTTGTTTGTAGTGCAGGAACGTACCGGGCAAGCTGATGCGTACCCTCGGACAGGACTCGAATCCATTAGTTGCATTGGGCCTTACATATGTTGTCATGTGAGTCATAAGTCTTCCGCTGTGCATATTGTTGAGTTTTCTGCTGTGCTTATGTTGTAATTGGGCCATTGGGCCGGATGGTTGTTGTTGTTGATGTCCCCGGGGTTCGGGTGACAAATTTCATGCTGGGCTGAAGGGCCGGTTTTCAGTTTTGGTATTGGGTTGTTGGCCAGATTGTTGTTTTATACATTGTATGATGGGCTTAATTGGGATGGGTTGTCACAGTTCCGGCACGTGTTTACTGTATACGGCAAATACGGGTCGGGGCGTCTCAAAACATGCATTTCTGTTACACACACCACTTTACTTCTTTATCCCCTCATTGCTATCCCATACTCAATCTATTTTTTTTTGTAAGATTTTGTCTTAAATAAATACTATATTAGAACACATAAATTGAATAAATTTAAAAGATAAAAAAAATAAAACTAATTATGATTTCTAATTATGTGTTGATTTATATTTTCTTAGTAGGTTTAATATACATTAACATATAATTAGTTTTTAGTGAGTAGCGAATTATAGAGAAGTTATTTTGTCAATAAAAAAATAGTTCAAACATGATGCAATGCAAATAGTGGTAGGTGAAACACAGACACCACAAAAATATATTTACAAAAAAAAATTATTGAGTTTTACAATAAAAAAATGAAACAATAGTTTTAAATAACTAAAAAATTTCTTATCATTAAGAAGAATAGAAATGGATGGAGGGGAAAAAAGCCGTCTCATGAGGAAATGCCTGCCTATTCAACTTTTTTCTAAAGAAAAGAAAGGGAAAGGCACACGTGATATTGCTAGGAGAAAAAATGCTTCCTTAAAAAATTTATTACCCTTGGCAAAAGTAATATCTTTTATTATTAAAAAGAGCCCAAAGCAAGATTCTGATTGATGGTAAGACTTCCAATATTTTAAGGGTAGAGTTTAAATATGGTATTGTGAAATTTATCTATATGAATTAAAAAATACATAATTTAGAAAAATTGAGTGAGACATAATAATAATTTTAATTCTCATTTCTTTTAGTTCCAAATATCTAAAACAAATCAAACTATTCATATTGTATCTATTTTGATATTTTACTATTTAGTATACACCACAGTAGCAAATAAATATATATATATATTTTATGTTTAAAAAATATATATTTTTTTGGACACCGAAGCAACGCAAGGTTTGTTTGCTAGTTTGTTCATGAAGAAAGTAAAAGGATTCAGCACACTCCCGTGTTTTCAAAAGCTCTATGATTACCCACGGAAAGTGTATATATAAATCCCATTCATAACGTAATATGGTATATACATCTCTGCAGCTGCTAAAAGAAAAGGGTGATATCTTATCAATTGCAACACTCCCGTTTTTTAAAATCTTTTCAATAATCTATTGTGCTTCACTAGCCTTTGGAAGAAAAAGTGCTTACGGTGAAAATTTGGCCTCGAGAAAAGAAAGGAAAAAAAAAAGAGAGAAAGACGATGTACTGGTACTAGTATATTACAAAGACAATGTGCACGGTGAACAACCTCAATCCCATCCGCGTTGTCACATCAAACAGAGCGCTGCTCAGTGCTAAATTACCTTCACCTCACAAATCACAATCACAACAAAGTTGGAATATCCAAATATATCCATAAAAAGCCAACAAACAAATCTGTGCACAACAAGACAAAGCCATCTTTTTACAATATATTACTGCTAACTTTTATAAAAATCTACTAACATAGATACGTGCATGGATGTGGATAGCGTGTCTACAACAACAACTACAAAGCTTCGGCACACAAACTCATAGTATTACATTCTACAGAGTACGGGATAATATATATATATATACGTACAATTACTACAATATAAGCTACGTACGTACGTACGTACTACTAGTGGATTACTAATATCTATATAGAGTGGTTTTGGGACTTGAACAAATTAGGATTGATTTCCCAAAGGCCAAGATTCTCCGGGGAGTCTTGTAGGAGGAGGGGGAGGATCTATCATTGTTTGGAAGCCGGCCCTGTTAAAAGCAAATGAAGTGGACATGTCATGGATAGTGGCGTCTGCAGCTGTTGCAGCAGCTTCTGAGAAGCCCAAAATATTGCAATCCATCTCAAAAGGCAAGTGACTCTGGTGGTAAGCTGGGTTTGAGTGAATCTTGTCCAACCAGCTCAGGTTGACGACATCATGGAGTTGAAAATGGGAAAAGTTGGCTTCTGTCTTGCACTGTTTGGGAATAGGACACGGTGGTTCTTTCAAAGTGCAATCTTGATACGAAAGGAGGGACTTGAAGAGCATCGATGGTGATGGGTTGTTGTTATTATTGGTGTTGGTGTTTGTGTCCATGTTTTTGTTTGTTGTTGTTGTTGTGAAAGAGGATTGGAAGCCATTAATTGCTGCAGGAATTTGAGGAGGTTGGGAGACAAGTGGGCTAAGTAGGCTTTTGAGGTCATTTTCTTGGTGTTCAATCAGAAAAGGGTTTTGGATCAATCCCTCCATACCCACCACATTGGTCTTATTAGTTTGACAACATTCCATTCCCGTCATTGGGGCTTCAAGTAATGGAGGCAAGGAGCCTGACATTGGCGATGAAGCAGCTTCCAAGAGGCACCCTTGACCCTGCAGCAGTCCATTTTTCTTCTCCCCATTCTTGTGAAATATCCTGCAAATCACCCATTCATCCTGCACCCACCAAAATATACCAATACAATTCATTAATTAAAGCTGCTGCAAACCTGAATTGTTAATTCAAAAGCTCTGCGAGTTTAATCAAAGTTATCACAAATAAAGCGTACGTAGTGCTACATATATACAGAGAAGAATGACAGGTTATATATACTGGAAGGGAAGGGGGGGACATTTAATGTTTATCCCATTAGAGAGCAGAGGGGACTGTAACTGGCAGGGCATTGACACCGAAACAGCTCTTGTTAAATCAAGCCTATCAAATCAGCAACTACCCCCCCCAAAGGTTAATAATTGGAGTGAAAATTGTCTAGTCGGCTTGCTCAACAGTCATAAGAGGTACTAGTACTACTACTACTAGTACCAGCAGATTTGATGAACAATAAAAGTCAACCCACAAAGGGACAGATTGCAGGGGTGGGGCAAATAGCTGATACTAGCTAGTAACAGCTAGCTAGCCACTGAATCCTGAATATATATATATAAATCCTGATTCCCTGAACTCTCACGGTGGTGTACGTGCGCGGAGGGAGGGGTCCACATTACCTTACACGTGTGGCGGTAGGAGAAGTCACCGTCGAGGCGGTACTCGTGCATGACCCACTTGGTCTTCTCGCCCCTGGGGGCTCTGCCTCTGTAGAAAACAAGAGTCTTTTTCATGCCAAGCAAAGCCCCGCTTGAGGCACTGTAAACTTCCCTATCTTTGCCGGTGGCCTTCCAGTAACCAGCCCCGGTTGCTCTGTTCGTCCTCAGCCCTGTTGGGTACTTCCTGTCCCTCAGGCTGAAGAAGTACCACTCTCTCTCCCCCATTTTTGCCATATCTGCAGCTCACATATATCACAAATTATAATGGTAAAGAAAACAACCACCGCATGATCATTTCATTCATGTACCAGTAGCTAGCACACCAGTTGGGAAAATATATGTTTAACGTTGTTTATGTAGTACATTCGATGACGGCATATTTATGACTTTTTTTCATCCACAAGGAAACTGATATAGTGCATGACAACTAACTTCAATTTATCATTAACATTTATGGCTACGAAACACGCAGTATATCTAGCAGTTGCGGTTGCCGTCGTCCCAAATGAATACAATTGATGAGCATGGCGTTGCTACTCTACCTTAAACACGATATGGAAGAAGTTTTTTTTTTTATTAATTTAATTTGGAGATAAGAAGTAAGAGAATAAGAGATACTATCTATGCACCAGACGTTGTGGTATAGTGGTCAGATTAATGTGGTTTCCTGAAGCTAAATTTTTCTTCTTTCTTATGTCATGTTCAAGCTGTTCGCTATATATATAAGTTTGTAGCCGTAGTTCAGTACTGGATAGCTTTTACACTATAACGCACTGTGTGCTTCAGTACATATTCTAGCGCACGGGATTCAGATATCTCAAACATTGTGGAGATTCAAGTCTAGAAAGAGGAACACAAGGAGCATCTTCTAAGGATAACTAATCAAAAAGAGGAAGTTTTAGGGCAGAAACCGTGTAGCATGTAATAATTTACAGGAAACCAGACATGATGATTGTTGTTTTCCAACCAAATGAGTCGCTGCTAAAGCGAAGCAATGAAATTAACCATACCTGGAAGCTCCCAGGGTTCGCATCTGTTAAGGTCAACCTCAGCAATCTCTACACCGCAGAAACTCCCATTAAACACCTTTGAAGCCAGATAAAAGGTTATGAGTTCTTCATCTGTTGGGTGGAACCTAAAACCAGGGGGTAGCCCTTGCTCGTTCAAGTCTTCCCTAGCGAGCTCACATAGAAGTTCTTCTATCGCAATCATCTTTGCCAACTTCCTCTTCACACAATAATTAACAAGTGAGATAGAGAGAGGGAGAAAGCACAAGAGGGTTTATAATTATGTGCTGTATATATTTAGTTTTAGGAGAAGGTTTTGATTGTAGGTGACACTTATATGCTACATGTACTAATGATATATATAGGGGAAAAAAGGAACACACTGGAACCGAAGCAGCGGGAGAGGAAGCCTAAAGGAGACTGAAGAGGAAACGAAGGTGTAGATTTGGATTTGGGGTTAATACTGAAAAGCTAAGTGGTCCTACGTACAGAAATGTACCTGAATGGGTTACCCTGATGAGCCAAAATTTTCTGTGAATGAAAAGAACAACAAAAGGAAGGGATAGGAAATGTGAAACAATACTTTTAATTTAAAAAGTGTGTGGAGGGATGATGAGAACAGTTTTGATTGTGTAAAGTGTGCAGTTACTGTGGGTGAAGAAGAGAGGGAAGGGAAGGGGGGAGGGGGATGATAATAAATGCTAATTTTGGCCACTGAGAATTATGCGTGCGTGTGTGAGCATGTTTAGATATTCGAGTCAGTGCACAGCTTTGGATAAATACGAGGCTATCCCTTCTGATACCATGATCTCATCATCACCTAATTCTTGGTTTATGAAGCAAAGCTAAGCTATACGTATATATAGCGCCACACACACACACACACACACATAGGTACCTAGCTAGCTTTCTCTCCTCTTTAATACAGAAAAATTACTCATACGTACTCCAATGAGATAGCTTAACTTGGCTTCTTTTGATCTCTTTTGAGAAGGGTGGAAATTGCATTGGACTCTGGTGAAAATAAGATGCGGATTCTATTCTAACAGTAATATATACCTCCATGTAAAGACTTCAAATCTGATCCCTGAAAAGCATGGAGATTCTTTAATTACAGTAGGTACCTTTTAACCAGGCAAATCACCCTACACGGAGCCAAGAAGCCCTTTTTGGCAGTGGCGTTAATATTAGAAAATGGTACTACTGGTAGTCTATTTATACACTAGCAATGGCAAATCTTAAGAGGCCAAAGTCTCAGTACCAGGTAATGAAACAACAACACAAATGAAGTAGATATCAAACTACGAATTTAAAAACACAACGCATTGCTGCGTGTGGTAGGACAAATTACCCACACGGCCACACCCGAGGTAACTGAGGGAAACAAAAGTTGGAAACAAACAACAAGCATTTTCACTGCATATATGGGAAGGTTTATGTGCAATTTGCCACATACAGTATTTTATTATCCATAATTGATTATCATTAACCAAGGGTTCAATTAAGGTGATTTATTCCACTCAACCTCCACATCTTCTAGAAAATAATAATTTTTATAACATATAAATAATTGAATCAACTTTTAAGTGTTTCTTTCTTCTTGTTATGGCTTAGTAGTTAACTTGTTTTCTTTTATTTCTTCAATGTTTGCTGAAGGAAATCTTAAAACACTGCAATTCGTGCAATAAGGGGAGGAGGACAGCTAAGTAGGACAACCACCGAGAACTTCAAATTGCAATATCCAATGGACGGCATTTACTGGGATCTCACACCTCTCCTTAATTATAAGACATTAAATCTGTGTCGGCGGTGCACGTGTAGCATGATCAGTTTCATAGAAAAGTTCCTCCTAGCTAGTAGTACTACAGTGTTTGCATGTAGGTAGCCTAGCTACACACTAGCAAATACATATAATTGCAATAACTACGGAGTAGTACCAGTACTAATAAGCCTCTAGATCTTAGTAACTCCCCCAAGTAAAAGATACTACTTACCTTGTAGAGTATAGTGGTAACAGACCAGCCACACATACACCTACCCAGAAGAATCTATCGCTCATATAATTTTCCACTCACAAAGGTTTTACTTACATAAGCCTATGAGCTACCTGTTGTACTAGTATGTTGTTGTTTTTTGTGTTAGCCATAGTTGTTTCTTCTATTTTTTCACCCTACTACTCTCTGGTAGGTGGGTAGACTAGTAGCCCTGATTACCCTGCAGTCTCCTTTATCACGTGATGGCGTCTCTTCAATGTGGCCATGGGGTTTTGTTTTTGTTTGCAAAGAGATAGGCTCAGGCTCAGCTTTATGAAATTAGTTACTTATTGGATCGTACACCGGTGACACTACCCTCAGTCCCATCCCTCCACTACATATGTATTGTGTATAATTTGTGGCAACACAAAACCATATCCATATATGGTACTGACAAAATGGGTAGATACGCCTAATTCCCTTTTCCTGTCATAATCATAATGCATTATACGCAATCAGTCCCTTCGCATAGACTGTGTCCTACTACGTACGCCTATATCAACCATGGCCCAAAACACTTAGCCCAGTTGCTGATAGCCCAGTGAGCTTCACATTAGACCACCATGGTTAATTACCACCATGATTGTAATAGTACTAGTAGTAGTAATAAATTAAAGAGAAAGGGGGAGAGGAGGAGCTGACAACTACGAGCCCTGCATCCCTGCCCCTATCACCTAGTCATATGTAGTGGTGGTGGTTGGGTCCTTCCTTCCACTAGGACAACACACCACAAAGGACTCCAAAGTCCAAAGCACAGAGGGAACCAAACCCAATTAAAGGACCCGCTGCAATCAAGTCCAAAGAAAATTGATTCAGTCACTTAATAATACTGGTATACGAACGAATTGCATTTAAAGTTTCAATCATAGACCTCTATGTTTCAGCTATATGTGCATCAGCAATTCATGTCCGGAGGGACATCTCCAATAATTAATCCGACGATACAGCAGCTCCGTTGGATTGAAATAATGTACTCAGATCGATCTGATATATAAGAGGAGAGGGGAAAAAAAAATCTACATTTCTCCACCCACAATATGTATTGAAAACTGTTGGATATATATTGGGTCACCTCGGGGTAGATGATCCATTGTAGTATTATCTACTTCTACATTGATGCTAGTATAATCCACATTGGACAAACGTGCTCAATCGTTGAGGCCATGTCCCTTTCACTAATTATAATTGAATATCCCGGTAGTACAGTCTTCAATGCTTTTTGTTTACTATTAATGATGGCTTGTTAATTAATGATGAGTGATAAGTGCATGCTGGTATTTCTTTCGTTTTTCCCCTCTCTATATTTGCATGGAAGAAGGATAAGAAAGAATGGCGTTACTACTTACTACCCACGAGTTGTTTAATGCTTTGATGTAATCTGTTCCTTTTATTCTCACTGATCAAAAATAAAAAGAAGAAGGAGATAGAGATCTGCAATTTCAGGGAATTCTCATTATTTGCTTTACGTCTTTAATGGAGCCACCAGGTGGGGTAGACTGTGTGACAATTATTCAGCAGGCTGCTCATTCTTTTATATATCTGCAACAACAATATGGGAGATGTAGTATTGGGGACCATATATGATATACGGGCCTCCTTTTCCTCCTCCTCTTTGAAAAAAGGAAAAACGAAATAAGGGCTTCTTTTTACAGTTTTCTGTGGAGTAAGTAATTGGTGGGCTGTCTTTTTTTCGCGGTCTCCTTGGGTGGGTATTATTTATTGTACCAATATGAATGTATGATCGGCCTGGAACTCCAAGCCCAATGCAATCCCTTTATTCAATCCCTTCAACTACCAATCATCTCGCTTTCTTGCAGCTAAAATCCGGCAATGATGACCTCCCTCTCTCACGCCAAAATCAAATTGCCTGCATAATAACATGTCAGATGTCACATGTGGTTATTTACATGAAGTTATTATTAGCCAATGCTCTTATGTCGATCATGTCTCACATTTACATTTTAGTGAAATGTAATTTTTTTCCCCTTATTTAAAAAAAAAAACCTCTTTTTCACTATACAAAATGACTAGTCCACCAAAATATTTGTGGCTTGAGAAACCATATAAATCATTAATTATTTATTTTCTAAATGTATTCTTATCATCAATTAATAGCACGAGCGAGGGATTTAGTGAATAAAACTTTAAGAATTATAATTTGATTAAGGATTACTATTTTTCCTTTAATCTAAGCTCTTAAAATTGATTTCTTAATCTTTTTAAGGGAACCCACTATCAATTGCTTAGACAAACAATATAACCACATCAGATATCGTCACTTTGGGATTTCTCGTGTTTCCTATGCTTTGCAATGACTTACATTTTGTGGGTTATCGGCTCCGGTTGTAGTCTTAAAGAAAAAAGAGGTTATCACAAACGTCAAGGTAATTTTAAAGAGATATTTTGTGTTGCACTCATAATGAATTGAATGTCGTCCCGGGAAAGATTAATTGAAAAGTTTCATTCAGCAAAACAAGACAACTACAAATAGTGCCACTATTAATCATTTTCATTTTAAATCCTCTGATACTATTTCTGGCAGAATTTTACATTGCTTACAAGTTAAAATTATATAGTAACAAGATTTTGTAAATGGGAAATACAAAATGAGGCAACACTACACATGAATCGCAAAGTTGATGAGATAATCATCATCACTCATCAGGTTACACTAAATTATACTTCTAGAGACTGAACACTAATATGTGCTGATTTTGTAGAACTGAAAAGCACTTCCACCATAGTATTTGTTGGATTTTTTTTTTCCACCACTATTATGTCATACACGTTCTTATCGTACATACTTAGATTCAAAGCCAGCTAAAGAAGAACCAAGCTTAAAGAATCAGTATGGCGAAGGAAAAAAAAAAAAACCATAAAACAATTATTCAACAGACTTTACTTGAAAGCAACACCTACAAGAATAACCTATATAAACCAACCCATGCCTCTCTTTTATTTCCATCCCTCAATCCTCTCCTCTTTCCTTTGACTACCATCGAAAATTAGCTTTATTCACCAACAAAAATGGCTGCTTGCTCCAATTCAATGATGCTACTTCTCACTCTATGCATCTGTTTGTTTGCTCATCGGGGTTTTGCTAATGATGATCTCTCAATTGTTGGCTACAGCCCGGATGACTTAGCCTCCAACGACAGGCTCATCGATCTCTTCGAATCATGGATAGCAAAGCATGCAAAGGTTTACGAGAGTCTTGAAGAGAAGTGGCACAGATTTGAGATATTCAAAGACAATCTGTTCCACATCGACGAGACCAACAAGAAGGTGACTAACTACTGGCTTGGACTCAATGAGTTCGCTGATTTGGCCCACGAGGAATTCAAGAAGATGTATCTAGGATTGAAGGTTGACTTGAACAAAAGAAGAGATCACAACCCACAAGAGTTTACTTACAAGGATGTCCAGAGCATCCCCAAGTCGGTGGATTGGAGAAAGAAAGGAGCCGTCGCTGATGTCAAGAACCAAGGCTCATGTGGTAATTAATTAATTTTAATACAACTTCTTCTAGGCTCTAGCTGGTGTGCTTTCTCTTTTAATTCACAGTCACATATAAGCTAGTATTAAAAAAAGTATGAGAGTGAGATAAGTAACAAATAGTTTTCAATTTTGAAGGACAGTAGTATTAACTATGCAACTAATGTACATGCAGGAAGTTGCTGGGCATTTTCGACGGTAGCTGCAGTAGAAGGCGTGAATCAGATTGTTACAGGAAATTTGACATCCTTGTCTGAGCAAGAACTGATTGACTGTGATACTACCTACAACAATGGATGCAATGGAGGGCTCATGGACTATGCATTTTCCTACATTATCCAAAGTGGTGGACTCCGCAAGGAAGAAGATTACCCTTACATTATGGAAGAGGGAACCTGTGAGATGCAAAAGGTAGAAACTTAATTAGAGCCTAGAAACCAAAGTTTTCTTTCTTTATTGTATATCAAAGAAATGTGTCTTAATTAGTGCCTCTATATATAACAGGAAGAATCCGAGGTTGTGACCATTAGTGGGTACCATGACGTGCCCCAGAACAGCGAAGAAAATCTATTGAAGGCTCTTGCAAACCAGCCCCTTAGTGTGGCTATTGACGCTTCCGGTAGGGACTTCCAGTTTTACAGTGGGGTAAGTGATAGATATCAGCCACCAAATTCTTCTGCTTAAATTTTGTACATTATTAACTAATTAATTTCTTCTACTAGAGCTATTTTCGAGTATTCTCTGATCATCAGTGAAACTTTGTAACTAATTGAATTGCTTCCACATGTAATTAATTCAGAGTGTTAATTATGTGATCTGGTCTAGGGTGTTTATGATGGTCACTGTGGGACCGATCTAGACCATGGAGTTGCTGCTGTTGGATATGGATCAATCAAGGGCGCAGATTACATCATCGTTAAGAATTCCTGGGGGCCTAAATGGGGAGAAAAAGGGTACATAAGGATGAAGAGAAACACTGGAAAACCTGCAGGTCTTTGTGGAATCAACAAGATGGCTTCTTACCCCACCAAAAAGAAGTGACGACATTTGTTATTAGTCGGTGGTGCCAATACTTTTTTTTTAACTCTTTCTTTTCCTGTTTCCCCTTTCCTGCAAAACCCTTCCTCTGTGGATGGATGGTTGCAAGATCTGATATTTCTTTTTTCAATAATATGTGCTGATTAAAGTGCTTTTTAACTAATTGGGCAGGAGCATCGTCAGTGTTACCGTTTGTTTGTTGTTACACATGTTTATGTGGGAAAGAAAGGACACCTAAATTCATAAGACAATTCCAATGAAGTCTTGTCAAACAAAAGTCTAGTCTGTCTCTCTGGCTTCCGTGATTTGTTGAAGATAAATATATGCCAGAAACAGTAAATTGAATAACAAATATATATACATAGCATATGTTAAGGAGATCCAATGAACACAGAACATATGCTTCATGCCATCGATGGCAACAAGAATCAAACACAAAACACAAAACATTTGGGAATTTTAAACACCAAACATCTTGAACATATCGATCATTAAATAATATGTTTAATACAGACTACTAGATTTTGATTACTGCAATGTTAATCACTGCATATACCTGCCAAGAGATTTCGGATCTTACAAACAAATAACAACACGTGTATGTATGTATATTGGAGGATGGACTACTTGACCTCTAGCATCAAAACGTAAATCCGTAGCTACTAGACTCAAAATTGAGAAGAAAAGAAGACACAAGCTTGCATATGTCTACATTTTTTTTCTAGCCTATAGCATGTACATAAGACAGGATATAGGGACATAACTAAGAAACAAAAGAACTACTACTAATTAGTAGTACCTTTCTCTACCCAGAAGCAAGTCCGCGGGAACTCGAATTTGTATTTGATCGGCGGGCAGGATTTGTGCAACATCTAAATACACGCAGCTCATAATCATCCTCTTCGTTCTCATTCTCTTCCAGTGATCTTCCCTTTGTTTCACGCGTGAAGAAGTAAGTCACAACCATTCCCAAAAGGCAAACCACACCCAAGCCATACAATGCACCTCTCATTTTTCCAATTGTAGGAAGATTACCATCATCTTCGTGATTTTTTGAAGCCCACAAGAACCCGAGAGTTCCAAAGAACGCACCCAGCTTCCCCATGGCCCCAGAAATGCCATGACAAGTTGATCTAAATCTGGCTGGAAAGAGCTCTGCCGGAACTATAAAAGTGGTTGTGTTGGGTCCAAAATTTGCAAAGAAGAATGTAAGACCATACAGGACTAGAAACCCTTTATTGTCTTGGTTCTTGGGGTCACGCCAGTAAGAGTAGGATCCCCCGAGCGCGAAATAAACCAGTGCCATGCAAAAGAAGCCCATCATTTGTATCTTTCTCCTTCCAATACGATCTATCAGTAGCACAGTCACCCAATATCCCGGAATTGTTGCAGCAATTGCGACTATAGTCTGGAACAATGCGACCTTGAAAGCTTCACGGTAAACGTTTGTTTGATCCAGATGTAAGTACTGCTTGTAAATCTGGGACTGGAAGAGGTTGCTACTGTAAAACACAATGTCCAGCAATAGCCAATTGGTGGCGCAAGAGAAGAGATCGATCCCGTGACGGCGAAAGAATTGCTTGGAGAAGAGAGGATAAGAGGGTGCGTATTCTGGTAGTGGATGGTCCTCAGCAATCTGGCTCATTGAAACGTCTAGCACCTTCTCCATATCCTTGGCTGCTTGCATTACATTGTTCTCCACCAGAGCTGTGTACCTGAAACATGGAATTTTCATCATGATATATATATAACATTGGTATATACCCCCATTAACTATATATCCTACCTATAGTTACACTTTATAATTAAGCAAACTTACTAGTTCTAATTAATTACTAATTCTATATTCTAATAGTGAACTCCTGGAAATTACAGCATCCGAGCTCTTCCATGAAAGGGAAAGTAACCAATAGAAATCTTTATGTTTTGAGTAACTTAATTTCTACATTAATTTTCCTTCTTGGCCGAGCTCGAAGTCGTTAAGAATGGGAAACGTGCATCAATATATATTATTTTATTACGTAAGCAGCATTGGTCATGATATTGTTGTACTAATTAAAAAAAGGGAAACGTCACAGCCTTATGCATCAAATTGGAAGAGCCTGCACCTTTAGCACCTACCTAGAAAATTCACAGGAAGATATGATTTGAGAACGGTGAATGGTTTATTGTAATGTCGCTATTCAATATTCAATTTGATTTTGTCAGCATAGATTAAAATAAAGTTACATCATAATTAATTTCCAACCGGCCAGAGATTAACAACCTAGGCTAGTTATGCAAAGATGATAACAAGTATCGATCGATAATGTTTTAACAAAAGTTTTCGATATGGTCAATGTTAGGAGGCTAGATAGTAGCCTCACGTTATATTAAGTAAACAGTGTTTCCTTCCTAGACAAGAAAAGTCAACAATGTAAAGAACAGGAGGGGATAGATCACCACGAACAGAAATGAATGTATAGAATGTTGATAGATAGAGGGAGATATAATTACCTGGCTGTTTCAGGCATCAACATGCGCCAATAGAAGGTGAGTGCAGCCGGAATTGCACCGAACATGAGTATCAACCTCCATGCAATGTCTGCGTGCTCTGGGGTATGGTTAACCCTGAGATTATTGGATCCAGCCTCAAATATCTTAGCGACCACCATGGTCACGATGGAGCTAGCCAATATCCCAAACCCTTGCATCGAGAACACCGCCGCCACGAACCCGCCCCTGGTCATCTTGTTCGCGAACTCCGACATGATGGTCGCCGACAGAGGGTAGTCCCCGCCGATACCCAGCCCCAGGAAGAACCTGAAGAACCCCAGACTGGAGAGAACACAGGCGTCCGTCCTGCAAATGGAGAACCCGCACCCGACGGAGCTGAGCACCATCAGCATCAGCGACAGCCCGTAGACGCTGCGCCTCCCCATCCGGTCACCCATCCGCCCGAACACCAGCTGACCGATCGCCGTCCCGAGGAGAGGGGTGCCTAGTAGGGCAGCCAGCACTTGCGGTGGGATTTCGTATTTCTTGTAGGTCACTGACGCCGACCCGTCGTTGGCTACTTCGTGATATTCGCGTTCGTAGTATATCCTTCCTATAAGTTTTAGGATTGGAGGGATGCAGAAGAGATCGTAGGCGTCGGTGAAGAGCCCCATCCCTGCAACGATTATGGCCCTGAAGTGATAGTACTGTACTTTGGCACTGTCAAGTGCAGAAAGAACTTTTAGCGGCATCTTCTAATTATGTACTCCCCAAGGGAAGAAGAATAAACCACCACCTAGCTAGCTAGTATAGGAGGAATTAAGCAAAGAAGATACAGTTATAGTCTGGTGTGGTGGTTTTGGTGGGGGGTTTTAGTGATTGTAGTTTTTCAATATATGGGCTCCATTTTTATAGAGGATTAGAGAGATACATGGAATAATTAAGTCAATAGGATTAGAAATCTCTTTTTAATTATTGGGTTATTTGGAAAAGAAAATAATTAATAATAATTAAACCAGGAGTTAGCCAGAGGTACAAGGTACAAGGTAATTTCGTGGAGGATGGGGATGACATGATCAAATGTACAGATGGAGAGTATTGACTTCATATGTTTGGTTGTTTTTTAACTACCGAGTCATACATTAATGATACGGTCGAGATGCGGATATAATTAAGTTGGCAGCATTAATGTATAGGATTATATGGATTTTCGTTACTACCGTAATGTGGTTGTTTTTTTGTTGGAATCTTTTCCTGCTTCCATTTGGTGATAACGGATCTCGTAGGATTATTGGACTATGGAATCGAGACATTTTGTCTCACTTCTGGGGTTATTACTTCCTCACTTCGGTCTCCAGAAGGAAATACATATTTTACCTTACCTACGAAATCATCAACTATATATATTGGAATCTGTCGCTTTCCGGATTTCTTCACGATAATAAGTAGAATGAGAGTTAAGTTTGGAGACAGAGAAGATGCATTGACAGTGAAATTATGGCAGAAACGAAACAAACCAACGGGCGGATACAGCTTCTCCAAATTCTTGGATTACTGACCATGACAACCATTTGATTGATTGATTCATGTAGAGTCCCGGAGTTTTGATGGGGTGTCTGAAATATATGGTTGATTTTTTTTTTTCTCCAGTACTATAATGGTTTTATTATTTTTTTTTTATGAAGAATAATGGTTTTATTATTGGGAGACTTAAGTTATGACGCAATTAATTTACTATGTTCCAAATATTTTTGATCAGTTTTTTACTGCGTAAATAAATAGTTTAAAGGGCCATTTCGGATTGTAGAACAATTTTAAATTCAGTAAATTGTCTTAATCTAAAAGAGAATTAAATTAGCATGTTTTGATTGGGACTTGCTCACCTCTGGTTTATTCTCTCCAGTTTTTCTTCAGTGAACCATTGGATGATTAACACATCACATAAAAGAAATTAAAGGTTAATATGCACATCACATACAACACAAATAATATATCAAACAATTTTGTTCCAACGCAAAATATCCACGAAGACTTTGTTCCAACCTAGAAAAATCCACGGAACACAGTTTCAAGTGTCTGCTCCTGGACCCGTATATATTCTCTACCTCCACATATATGAAATTCTTTCTACAATGACATATATACAGAGGCAATGTTATTATCATTTAATTGATAGCAAAAACAAAAATCTGCACCAAATGGCCACAGATTTCAGCACCTCACATACATGTAAAATTCTCAAGGTAAATTAGATCTCACAAATAGTAGTCTGATAACGTTAAAATAATATATACTGAGATTTTCTATATAGATTAAATATAAAAAATCATATGTACGCAATCAAAATGCTACAAAATTAAATATATATTTTTTTTAAAAAAAATTATGTTGAGAGGATGCTTCCCCATGATATTGCTTGTGTTGTATGGGTATAGGATTGGATTTGTTTTGGGCTGGGACTAAGTTATTTGATAGATTTGTGTTGTATGTGGTAACATTAATTTCTTTTATGTGAAATGTTAATCATCTAACGGGGAGGGAATAAAGTTGATATAGATAGGCCCAACCCTATGTACAGGCCCAAAGACGGGAGGGTCAGGGACCCGGACCGTGGACAAGGCCCAATACCTGGAGGCCCGTTTTACCTTATCTGCCGGCTCATCAACAGGAAATCCGATCGTGACCAATGATAATGTGACACGTGGACAACATAATCTCATTGTCTTGTACTATATATACATAGAACATATCAAAGGGAAAGGGATTTTTCTCTTCCCCGACTCTCTCTTTCCCTCACTCGGTTTCTACCGATTTTCTCTCTACTATGTATCATTGATAATTACAATCAATAAAGGCACCCCCTGATTCTGATTTATATCAGTTTGGTTCCATTGCCGGGAACGATTTGAAAGCCACACAATCATCAAACCATCAATTGTTCAATACATCAACAAATTCAACAAGCTAGCAACTGGCCAGCGCATCAACAAATCAAAGAGATCTAACCGATCCAGCATATTTCACAAAACGAATCTGTTTACTAAGGTAAATTTATTGAAACAACAAATTAATCGCATCTTTGTCCTTGACTGCAGCAGATCGTGAGGCAAATAAATAGAAAGCTCACCTGTGCGTGGATGAAGCTGGTCGAACAATTGGAGAACACTCCCGGCAGCTTTGCTGCCTGGAAACAGCGAAACAAAGAGCATCTTCGCCAAGACCCGTCTCACTGATGCCTACAAATGGTCTGAAGAGGGGAAGGGTGAGCA
>JAKUCV010002725.1:14390-36548 GCA_028386065.3 Turnera subulata | reverse complement strand
AGAGGGAACTGAGTTCATGAAGGCCTTTGATGACTCCAATGCCTTGGTCTATTGGCGCTATGTTGATCCATCCTGGAAACTGAAAAGATATTTCAACGTTGGCTCTGAAGCATCTCTTAGGAAGAATATCAAAGTTATCGATGACTTTGTGGCCAAACTTATTAGTACCAAGAGGAACCTACTAGCTGACCAATCCTGTTTTGTGAGTCTTCGATACTGAATTCGTCTCTTTTGGAGTTTTACTAATTAACTAACATGGCTGATTTAACGTTTGGATGACTTCAGAATGAAAAAGAGGACATTCTGTCAAGATTTTTGGTGGAGAGCAAGAAAGACCCAGAGAAAATGAATGATCGATATCTAAGGGACATCATTCTGAATTTTATGATTGCTGGGAAAGATACCAGCGCAAATACTCTTTCATGGTTCTTCTACATGCTTTGCAAGAACCCACTAATCCAGGAGAAAGTCGCACAAGAAGTGAGAGATGTCACAGGGGATGTAGGTGATGAAGTTGACATTGAAGATTTCATAGCTAAGATAACTGACTCAACCCTTGACCAAATGCATTATCTTCATGCAACATTGTCAGAGACTTTGAGACTATATCCTGCTGTTCCTGTGGTAAATTAACCAAGTCGATTTTAGGAAAATAAATTTCTTGGATTGGAATTTATATTAGTCACATTCTGCTTTCTATCTAGTAAAACTACTAATCTTAGTAAACCTGGTTTCCACGTGTGCTCCAGGATGGGAGATGTGCTGAGGTGGATGACATTCTTCCTGATGGTTACAGATTGAAAAAAGGAGATGGAGTGAACTACTTAGCCTATGCCATGGGCAGGATGTCCTACATTTGGGGAGAGGATGCAGAAGATTTTAGGCCGGAAAGATGGCTTAAAAATGGGGTTTTCCAACCCGAATCACCATTCAAGTTCATTGCATTTCATGTTTGTATCTTTATTTGGTTGTCAGTTAGTAGTCATGTGTGGAACACATTCTAATTAAAATTGCTTCATGTGCTTCTACTCTGCAGGCTGGACCTCGAATTTGTTTGGGGAAAGACTTTGCTTACCGTCAGATGAAGATTGTATCCATGGCCCTTCTCAGATTCTTGCGCTTCAAATTGCCAGATGACACAAAAGATGTAACTTATAAGACCATGTTCACCCTTCACATTAGTAGAGGTCTCCATCTTTGTGCCACTGCTCGGTGAAATCTATAGAATTGGTGTATGAAGCCGGTGGTTTCACTTGGCCAAAAGTTTGTTGTGTCACATTTAGGTGGCTCAAACTTCTCAATCAATAATAATGATATTGAGTAAACCTAGTTATTCTAGATATATAACTATTTGGATAAAAAATGGTTGTTGTTATTTCATTTCACTTACCAAAAAAGCTAGTTATTCGAAAACAGTGACGCCTTAGGTGCCAAAATAAAATTGCCATATCTTGTATCTTGAAAGTTGGAACACTGGTATATTTATTGTATCTAATTATGCTATACAAGTACATGTATCCTCCTGAAATGTTCACTAGCAATGGACGTTCTAAATATCTTCTTCATCTTCACAATGACCTCCCTTCTTCTCATCTTCATACCCTTTTTGTATCTTCTACTTAAAATCTACACTGGCAAATCCATTGGGGACCGCAGCTTCCCACCACTAAAGGGTACCGAGTTCGGCCTGTTCTTTCACTTCAACAGACTTCATGGCCACCTAACTGAAGTAGCCAGAAAGCACAAGACCTTTCGGCTTCTTGGTACAGGCCGGAGTCTTGTCCTCACAACAGACATAAGAAACATTGAACACGTGCTCAAGACAAGTTTTGACAAGTATTCCAAAGGCAAGCACAACCAGGATATTGTGGCTGATGTTTTTGGCGAAGGTATATTTGCTGTTGATGGAGATAAGTGGAGGCAGCAGAGGAAGCTCTCCAGCTTTGAGTTCTCTACAAGGGTTCTTAGAGATTTTGGTTGCTCTGTGTTTAAAACAAACGCAGCTAAATTGGCTCGGATCATCTCGGGTACCGCTGTTGCAGGCCAGGTTTTTGATATGCAGGTGAGTAAGTTAACATAGTCTCGATCTTGGTCAGGATTTTGACATGCAAGTAAGAACAAGTCGGTTGATATATAATATTTCCTGTCTGATAGGATATTTTGATGAGATGCACTCTGGATTCTATATTCAAAGTTGGGTTTGGAGTGGAATTGAATTGCTTGAGCGGTTCAAGTAGTGAGGGAACTGAGTTCATGAAGGCCTTTGATGATTCCAATGCCTTGCTCATATGGCGTTATGTGGATCCATTCTGGAAACTCAAAAGATATTTCAATGTTGGCTCTGAAGCGTCTCTTAAGAAGAACATCAAAGTCATTGATGACTTTGTGGCCAAAATTATAAGTACAAAGAGGAAGCTACTGGCTGAGCAATCGTGTTATGTGAGTCTTCAATATTGTCTCTCTCATCTCCTTAAGGTTTTCAAATCCCAAAAATTTTGAGCTTTAGTAACCTGTGTTGCTGATTTAACGGTTTGATGACTTTTAGAATGATAAGGAGGACATTCTATCGAGATTTCTGGTGGAGAGCAAAAAAGATCCGGAGAAAATGAATGATCGATATCTGAGGGACATCATTCTGAATATTATGTTTGCTGGCAAAGATACAAGCGCAAATACTATTTCATGGTTCTTCTATATGCTTTGCAAAAATCCTCTAATCCAGGAGAAAGTTGCACAAGAAGTGAGAGATGTCATAGGCAGCCAAGAGGATGAAGCTGATATTGAAGATTTCACAGCTAAGCTAACTGACTCAACCCTTGAGCAAATGCATTATCTTCATGCAGCATTGTCAGAGACTTTGAGACTGTATCCTGCTGTTCCTGTGGTAAATTAACTGAGAGTGTCTTTAACCTCCATTTTAGGAAAATAAATTGCTTTTTTTTTGGAGTTCTACAAGATCATATTCTAATTTCTATCTAACATAATCTTAGTAATCTGGTTTCTGCATGTGCTCCAGGATGGGAGATGTGCTGAGGTAGATGACATTCTTCCTGATGGTTACAGACTGGAAAAAGGAGATGGAATATTGCACTACTTAGCCTATGCCATGGGCAGGATGCCCTACATTTGGGGAGAGGATGCACAGGATTTTCGACTTGAACGATGGCTCAAGAATGGGATTTTCCAACCCGAATCACCATTCAAGTTCATTGCATTTCATGTTTGTATCTGTATTTGGTTGTCGCTTATTGATCATGTGCAGAACACATTCTAATATTCCTTCATGTGTTTCTACTCTGCAGGCTGGGCCTCGAACTTGCTTGGGGAAAGACTTTGCTTACCGTCAGATGAAGATTGTGTCCATGGCCCTTCTAAGATTCTTGCGTTTCAAATTAGCGGATGGCACCAAAAATGTAACTTATAAGACCATGTTCACCCTTCACATCAGTGGAGGTCTCCATCTTTGTGCCACTCCTCGCTGAAAGTCTATAGAATTGAGTGTATAAATTGGGCATGGCAGGTTTGGATATGTGAAGCTCACAGACCTTGTAATTGAATGTCCATAAGAACAATGTTTGCTTCAATTGCTTATTCTCTAATAAGAATATAACAACAAATAAGTGAAACTTGAAGCACTTGTTTACTAGTACTATTTTTTTTTTTTCCTTTGATCAATTCTGGTAGCAGCAAGGGTTATTTACTTAGCTTCCAAGGATGAAAACCCCATAACGTGGAAGGTTGATCATATAATACTAATATCTGTGGAGTTTGTCCTAATTATACCAAGACAACATCGCATGATTGGCGTCGAATGAAGTTATCTTGAAGAAAAATTGCCTTACTTTTTGTTTGTAAGAATGATACCAAGCGAAGCTGAAAACTAAGAGAGACAAGTAGACATGTTCCCGTCACTGTAATCGAAGGGTATACGAATCTACGATCCATTCCCCATGCATGCTTCTACCAGCGCTCAAAATCATTCACGGATAACCTTGGACAATTTTATACTTAATTGTCAATTTCAAAATTTGCTATAGCATTTGATTACTAAGATGTAAAGGAGAACAACAACTCAATTATTAATCTGGTCAATATTATAATTGAAAATATTATGATATATCTAGCCGGATATTCAATTAACACAACCAAAAAAAAAATTGGTCTTAAAATAAAGTTTCCATTTTTTAAAATTTACTAAGCTTCAATCACTGTGCCAAACAATGAGGTTACTCATGGTACTCATTAAGTAACAATAAGCGAGGAGTTAATTAACCACTTTTACATGAACTCGTAACCTTTGTGAAAAAATAAACTTAATTAAATAAGTTAAATGACAGAAATACCCTTTATAAGAACTGCAACTTATAAAGTTTGATCACCACTGGTACCTTTTAAAATATATCTTAAAAAATCACAAAATTGTCGTGAGAGAAAAAAAGCTTCATGTAGTATTCTGTCCTTCTAATAAATCCATCAACATCGTTTAGCATAAAAAAAAAGTGTTATTTTTAAACTTAAAAATTAAAAATTTAATAAAGATTAATTAAAAACCTTGGCAGCAATGACGGACTCAAAGTCACACTCATAAATTTCCTTTCTTAGATTTCTTATAAGGTAATAGAAATTTGGTAATTACCCTAAGATATTCAGTTCAATTTTTTTCAACAAATATTAAAAAAATTTATTTTAGAGACTCTCAAGTTTGAAATAGTTGGGAACTCTTAAGGGTTGCCATTTTCGCTTTTGGTTTTATTTATTTTTTCAATTTACCTTAATATTTCCTCTTCAGTTTATGTTTTCTAGGTTTATTTATTTTTTCAATTTACCTTAATGGTTCCTATTTTTCCTCCTACAGTTTATATATTTTTCTAATTTATCGTGTATTATTTGGAAAGTAAATCTATACATTCATTATATATGCTTAAATAATTTAATTATTTCTAATATAATCAAATTTAAAATTAGATTCACAACTAATCAAACTTAGGAGTCTCCATCATAAAATTCCTCGTCTAGGTAAAAGAAAAGAAAATGTGAGGGGTGACTATGTTTTTCTCTTTTTTCTTTCTAACACAAGGCAACTATATATGTGCACTAATATTAATAGTGTTGGCTTTAGGCCTAATTTTGAATTTCTATTGAATCATAAAGCGACATTTGTTCTCGTCTTGTCCACAACTATTGTTCGCTCATTCTCCTCCTTGTGGTCGTCTCGATGGGGCCAAATGGGGATGGACACCAGAGTTATATGTACTATTAATACATTGTGTGAAATTGAAAGAATAATTTGTGGTTGTAATGTGTATACTCATCACTCACATGGGAGGGCCAACTTGAAGAAAAAATTGTCTCTACTCTTAGTTTGTAGGGTAGACGGGTTAAGTCAAGTTGAAACATAAGAGACAAGTATATATATGTTTCCTGGAGAGAGGATTCACGAATCACAAGCAATGGACAATCTCACTACCATCTTCACCTTAGCAGCATTCTCGCTTCTGCTCATTTCCATACCCTTTTTGTATCTTCTGCTCAAAATCTACTCTGGCAAATCTATCAGGAGCCCCAGCTACCCACCAGTAAATGGGACTGTGTTCGGTCAGCTCTTTTACTTCAACAGACTTTATGACCAACAAACTGAACAAGCTAAAGAGCACAAGACCTTTAGGCTTCTTGCTCCGGACCACAGTGAAATCTTCACAACAGATCCAAGAAACATTGAACATGCCCTGAAAACACGTTTCGACAAGTACAGCAAAGGCAAGTACGAGCAAGATATTTTGAGTGATCTCTTTGGAGAAGGCATATTTGCTGTCGATGGAGACAAATGGCAGCAACAGAGGAAGCTATCCAGCTTTGAGTTCTCCACAAGGGTTCTCAGGGATTTTAGCTCTGCTGTGTTTAGAAGAAACGCGGCTAAATTGGTTAGAGTCATCTCAGATATCGCCATTGCTGGTCAGGTTTTTGATATGCAGGTGAGTACCTTAAACTAGTCTTTTAATCTTGCTCAGGTTTTTGACAGCCAAGTGACAGCAACAACTCGGTTGATATTATGTTTCTTCTCTGATATATAGGATATTCTGATGAGATGCACTTTGGATTCCATATTCAAAGTTGGGTTTGGTGTGGAACTGAATTGCTTGACGGGGTCAAGTAGAGAGGGAACTGAGTTCATGAAGGCCTTCGATGATTCTAATGCCTTGGTCTATTGGCGCTATGTTGATCCATTCTGGAAACTGAAAAGATATTTCAACGTTGGCTCTGAAGCATCTCTTAGGAAGAATATCAAAGTTATCGATGACTTTGTGGCCATGCTTATAAGTACTAAGAGGAACCTACTAGCTGACAAATCCTGTTTTGTGAGTCTTCGATACTGAATTCGTCTCTTTTGGAGTTTTAATAATTAACTAAAATGGCTGATTTAACGATTGGATGACTTCAGAATGAAAAAGAGGACATTCTGTCAAGATTTTTGGCGGAGAGCAGGAAAGACCCAGAGAAAATGAATGATCGATATCTAAGGGACATCATTCTGAATTTTATGATTGCTGGGAAAGATACCAGCGCAAATACTCTTTCATGGTTCTTCTACATGCTTTGCAAGAACCCACTAATCCAGGAGAAAGTCGCACAAGAAGTGCCCACACACTCAAACTAAGCGACCCAGAACAAACCCACAACTTAATCTCCTTGGATCATCTAGTACGAACCTGGACCTGCCCCCTTCACCCCTAAACCTCACACCTCCAAGGATGCCAGCTCAGGCCTTTATCACAAGCTTCTCAAATAGTCCCTCTATTTTTATTATTGGAGCAAACCCAACTCCAACTACGAGAAGACCTCTCTCATTAAAAAAATTAGTTCGTATGAGAAACCTGAGCCCAAACCAAGACATAGCCTCACCCTTACAAATTACCCAACATTCACCGGAACCCTTTATAACGTTTTCCCCTGATAACTCATTTACAGAAACTTACATACCAAGTAAGAATCATGAATCTCTTTCTTGTCATACTATCTTTGATCTCTCTTCTTTTGATAACTCATTTGCAAGTCAGGCGGGGGCTGGTACAGCCATGAATCTTCTAAGCTGGAACTGTCGGGGTCTTGGGAACCCCCCGGCAGTTCCAACTCTCCGCAACATCATCAGTTGCGAAAGCCCGAAGATAGTCTTCTTAACGGAGACTAGGAAGAAAAACCATGAAATGGAAAGTATCAGGCGTTTTGTGGGTATGGATAACATCTTTTCTGTGAGCTCTATTGATAGAAGTGGTGGTTGTGGGTATGGATAACATCTTTTCTGTGAGCTCTATTGATAGAAGTGGTGGTTTGGCTATGATGTGGAAGCAAGAAGTAGTGTTGGATTTGCTGTCTTTTTCAAAGAACCATATTGATGTGGTTGTGAGCGAGTTAGGTGACCAGAAGTGGCGACTCACTGACTTTTATGGTGAACCAGGTGAAAGTGACAGATGGATAACGTGGGAGTTGCTATAATCCCTGAAGTGTAAATCTCCTTTCCCATGGGTGTGTATTGGAGATTTCAATGAGATCACAAGAGGGTCTAAAAAATTGGGAGGCAACCCAAAACCAGAGAGGCTCATGCACAATTTTAGAGAAGCTCTTGACTTCTGCAATCTCAGGGATTTGGGTTTTAGAGGCTATCGCTTTACTTGGAATAACAACAGGAAGGAGGAGGACAATATCCAGTGTCGGTTAGACAGAGCTGTGTCTACTTCTTCGTGTACTGACCTCTTTCCTTTCAGCTCCATTAGACATCTTACGGCAGAAGTATCTGATCACTGCCCCATCCGCCTTGATTTAGTACAAAGAAGGGAGAGAAGAAGGAATGGCAGGGCTGCAAGGCCTTTCTTTTTTGAAATTTTTTGGTGCGATGAACGTGAATGTGAGGAAGTCATCAAGGAAGCATGGACAGATGAAAATTTAACCCCAACATGTGTGAATGTGATGGAAAAGATCGTCCGTACTTATGGACAGCTACAGAGGTGGAGCAGCGAGACTTTTGGGCACATACCAAAGGAGGTCAAAGCTAAAAGACAGCACCTCGAAAGCCTAAAATCTCAAAGACCCTCCAGGTCAAATTTGCACATGATTTGTGAAACTGAGAAGGAGATTGATAAGTTATTGGAGATCGAAGAAACAATCTGGAAACAAAGAGGGAAGGTACAATGGTTAAAGAAGGGAGAAAGAAACACAGCCTTCTTCCATCAAAAAGCAAACATGAGACGGACGAAGAACAAGATAAGGGAGTTGAGGGATGAACAAGGGTGTCCTGCAGGCAGACAAAGATTCTCTACAAAGGATTGTTTGTGGATACTTCCAACGACTTTTTACTTCGGAAACTTCTTCCGACACTGTCTGGGATTTAGTAGGTCTTACTGGGAGACTGACAGTGAAGCAAAGGGAATTTTTAGCCTTACCCTTTTGTGCCGTGGAAATCAAGCAAGCCCTTTTTGAGATGAATCCATGGAAGTCTCTAGGTCCTGATGGTGTATCCTCTCTTTTCTTCCAACACTATTAGAGTGTAGTTGGCAATGATGTTACCACTGCGGCACTAGGTGTCCTCAATGGGGAACCCTTACACCTTGCTTTGAATCGCACAACACTAGTGCTTATTCCTAAAACAAAGAAGCCAGAAAACATCACAGAGTATAGGCCAATTGCATTGTGTAATGTTTTCTATAAAATTATATCTAAGGCCATAGCGAATAGGTTTCGACCACTACTCCCAAGTATAATCTCTGAGACTTAGAGTGCCTTTGTTCCAGGGCGTTTGATTTCCGATAACATTCTAGTGGCTTATGAAGCTATGCATGCCCTTAAGAACAGACGAAGGTCCAAGGAGGGTTGTTTCATCCTGAAACTTGATATGTCCAAAGCGTATGATCGCATCGAATGGGGTTTCTTAGAGAAAGTACAAAGGTGGGTTTTCCTGAGGAGTGGGTTGAACTGGTCATGAAATGCGTAAAGACTGCATCCTTTTCAGTAAAGTTGAATGACGATCTTGTTGGTAGCATTAATCCTTCACGGGGTCTCAGGCAAGGAGACCCCTTATCTCCCTACCTTTTCATTTTATGCACAGAAGGCTTATCTTTGCTTCTAAATAATGCTGTTAGTAGGGGAGACGTGGAAGGGATGAAGATTTGTACTGGGAGTCCCACTTTGACAAACCTGATGTTTGCAAGATGATTGCCTAGTTTTTTCCAAAGCCACCATCCAGAGTGCAAGAGGCATCGTGGCAGTGTTGGAAAAATATGAACATCTATCAGGTCAGAAAATTAATTATCATAAGTCATCTATTGAATTCAGTCCTAATTGCGCTCCAGAGTTGAGAGATGGCATCAAAGCAATCTTAGGGATACAAACTGACATGCGCTTTCAAAAATACCTTGGACTACCCACTTTAGTAGGAAAATCTAAGGTGGCAACGTTCAAGGACGTGCGTGAGAGGGTGTGGTCAAAACTTCAAGGCTGGAAAGGATCATTGCTCTCTAGGGCTGGCAAAGAGATCTTAATCAAGGCAGTGACACAGTCGGCTCCAACATAAGCCATGAATGTATTTGACTTACCAGAGTCTCTTTGCCAAGACCTAAGCTCTATGGTTGCCAAATTCTGGTGGGGAAGCTACTCAGGTGAAAGAAAGATTCATTGGGCTTGCTGGGATAAGCTTTGCATGCCTAAAAATGAGGGGGGTCTAGGCTTTCGTGACTTAAAGTGCTTCAACCAAGCTATGCTTGCCAAACAAGCTTGGAGGTTGTTACAAAACCCAACATCATTATGTGCAAGGATCTTAAAAGCGAAGTACTTTCCGAGAGGGGATTTCCTTTCAGCCAAAGTGGGATGCAATCCCTCCTTCACATGGAGAAGCATTTTGAAGGGAAGAACAACACTTGAGCGTGGCTTGATAAGGAGGATAGGCAATGGGGAGGACACCTTGGTCTCTAAACACCCATGGCTACCAAGGCCTTGGAGCTTCAAACCACTGGGCTGGAAGAAAGTCATTGATCCAAATACCTCCTTATGTTTCTTTATGAAGGCGCATGGGCTAGGCTGGGACTGGGTAAAAGTGAATGAATTTTTTTGGGAGGCAGACATATTTTGATTAAAAGCATTCCACTAAGCTGTATGAATCTGAAAGATGGGTGGATATGGTTCTTTGATGCAAGGGGTTCATTTTCGGTGAAAAGTGCCTATTTCTGGGAATTAAAATGCAAGCTGCAAGTAAACCTTGGCCAACCTGCAACATCTGATCCTAGTGGTGGAGAAACCAACCTTTGTAAAAAATTATGGAGGTTACCTATTAGGAATAACTTGAAACTTTTTGCATGGCGATTATCTAACAATTGTTTGCAGGTTAAAACAGGGCTGTCAAGGCGTGGAATAATTGATGATACAACTTGCCATCGCTGCAAGCTGGAAGAGGAGAATACTACACATGCCCTTTTATTTTGCAGGGAGGCACAAGAAGTGTGGAAGCAGTCCAGTTGGGGTGAATGGAGTGCCAATGACAAACGCATTCTACGAACAGGGAAGGCAGGGAAGGATTGGCTGTTCCACATTTTAGAAACAAATGATGCAAACAAATGAGATCGCAACAGAAGCAGAGTAGGTGAAGCAACTGAGCCCCCCCCCCCCCCCCCCCCCCCCCGAATGTCTATGTCCAGAGCCTCTACTGCATTCAATGAATACTTTAATATAGGGCAACATCTGCAGCAAAGCCAAACTGCAAGACAGCTACAACCGCCTCAATGGCAGCCTCCGGATGAACCTAAGCTAAAGCTCAACACAGACGCAGCAATTTTTATGGAGCAGTCTATAGGCGGAGTTGGAGGTGTGCTAAGGAACCACCATGGTCTTTTTGTTGCTGCATTCACAAGACAATTCCCGGGTATTACCAATTCAAAGATTCTTGAAGCTCTTGATGTTAGGGAGGGAGTCCTTTTTGCTTTGAAATATGGCTTCCCACATCTTATTGCAGAATCAGATGCTTTACTTGCTACATGTGCCATACAAGCAAATCTCTCTGATTCTGATGACCTTTCTTATTTTGGTGCTATCCTTACAGATATCAAGCTTTTGTCTTCCCATCTGGGAAGTTTCCGTTGTAACTACTCCCACAGAACTACCAATAGAGTAGCTCACAAATTAGCTAGGACTTCAAACCAATTTCCAGGTTTCAATTCCTGGCTGCATGTCCCGCCCAGGCATATTTGGGACCTTTTGTACACGGAAGCAGTGTATGTTTAACTTTATGAAATGAACTCACTTTCGATCAAAAAAAAAAAACATCCATGATACGGTACAAGTACACCCCACATGGTACAGAGAATTAATTAGCACTTTTCAATTAAAATCAGATCATGATCCTCCATATTTTATCAGGTTAATATCCACACCAGACAGACATGCTCGATGAACTAACCTCTGGCATTTTGCATATGATGCTTTCTTAATTGCCGGTATCTTTTTAGTTGAAACACACCTGGAAAAATTGACTTTGTTTCTATGTTCAATTTTCTATTTTTCTTTCTTATTCAAATATTGTAACTGGGCTCAAATTATTTTCAACTTCGCAACTTACCACAATAGTCCATGGGCCGTTCTCTTTTGGTGTATGATTTACTTGGGCGCCTACTATGGGCCGGTAACAAGACTAAACAATGTAGCAACATATTTTGGGCTATTTGGGTTGCAGCTATTTTAGTTTGAGAATTAGACCCAAGTGCCGAAAGCGGCCTGGCTTGCCACTTGATTGGGCCTGACAGTCCATCATCACCGTTTTTTTAATTGATACTCTCAAATTATGTTTTGAAGTGTTTTTTTACTCCAAATCCTTGTAATATTTGAGGGCATATATTCCAGATATATCCGATGGTTTCTGATGAAGAAAAGTATTAGATCAGGTTCGTTGCTTATAATACATTTGGGTGCAAAACGTAGTTGAATTCTAGCGGATTTCGAGTGTGGAGCATCATTATAGATAGATAAGGTAGAACGATAAAATATGCCAGAGAAGAATGGTGCGTTTATGCTGGTGGAGAGAATGAATTAGGGGATCGAATCAGCAGCTCTTTCGAGGTTGATAGATATGTATTATCACACTTTACAGTTTGTCACAAACATATATGTTGTAATAAACATTTTGGACCTTCCCTAATGATCAACTACCTCGTTGTGCTTTCACCTAGGTAGATCTTCTTAATCTGCAGCAATGAACAAAAATGTCAAAGACCAATTATCATGGAATTCCATTGACGATACCACAAGTTGAGAACAATAATGTACTTACCCATTGCTTTGCGGCAAACTGATAGCAGAACGATTAGAATGGCTAGACCCGCTATTACACCAACTATTATAGCCACGGTTTTTCCCACATCATCCATGGAGGAATCTGTACAAAATCGAAAGCAAGAGAATTGATATAATCTTATGCCAATGGCTTGATAAGAGGATGAAAAAAGTCGCGCACGTTCTATATATTCAGTGGTTTCTTAATAAAGCTTTTGCTTCATCGCCTTTTCCAAATTAATTAGCAGATAATATTTAGACCCAAACATAGCTAACTAGGTTTAAGAAGTTTAGTAATATGCAGAGACATATTTGTTTTTTTTTTTTTTTTGATACGAACAGAGACATATTTGTTCCTTGCGTTGAATTGTAACTAGAGGAGCATATATTGGAATTCATGAACAATTTGCGTGGAATAATTTTCCAAAGATTCCATCTTTCTCTTAAATTATTTTGGAACTTCTTAGAAGATCCTTAGTCAAATTTTAAAGCTATGTAATCATAGCACATGTAATTATGGCACCTTCAACAGTAGAAAATGTGGAATACCCAAGGTTTTGAAAATCGGACCGGCCATTGAACCGGCGAAGGGGATGTTCAAGGAAAACCGGGGTTCAACCGTTTTATTAAAATATATTAATTTTTTAAGAAAACGGTCAAAATATATTCATTATAATAATTTTATGGTCAAAATTGAAGTCATTCTCAATATATACTAAAACTTATATAAAGAAAACACTAATTTGTAATAGTTTAGTTGGTTAATGACTTTAAATATTGGTAGGAGGTTAAGGGTTCAAGTCTTACTCTCACTATTTTTAAAACTTTTAAATGAAAAAAGAGGTTCAACCGGTAAAAACCGGCCGATTCGTTAAAAACCGTAAAAACCGGCCGGTTCAAAGCGGTTGTGTAACAGGGGGTTTTTTTTCCAGTGAACCGGACCGGGGCTTTGCTGAAAAGGCGGTTGAACCGGGTTAACCGGACGAACCGGTCCGGTTTTGATAACCTTGGGAATACCTAATCACTAAAAGTTAATGAGCCAAATATCAGTTGAAGTATTGATTAGAGCGAGAGGCAGTGTCTTGGAGTCTGTGCCACCGCTTCCAGAGTGTTTTCCAGTATATCTTACCCGTCGACGGTATGTAACCGGGACCGGATAAACTGCTTCTTTTTCCTTTTTGTTGCAAACATATTCTTCAACATGAGAGAAAGTGATCGTGGAGGTGACAGTGAGAGAGTTAGGGAGAGGTCCAGAGATCGCTCTTCAGCCATCGGTCGATCACCTAGATCTCACCAACATCATCCGCTCAGATCTGCCAGTCCTGTGTCATCTGTGGAAGGAATGGAGGAGGACCTGCCCGCCGCTGACGAGAACCGCAGTACCAAGAAAGTGAAGCTCCGAGTAGAGATAGCAGTGAAAGGAACAGGCCCTGTAACTATGGAGCAACAAACCACCACTGACGCCAATTCAACAGGAGTTCCACCAATGTCCGATGATACCACCTCCGCCCCAGGTACTGATGAGCCGGAGTCGGTAGGGCCTAATGCAGGTGATGTGCCTATGGAAGAACCGCACCTAAGTTTCAAAGATAAACTCACAGGTATCTCTACTACTTTCCCTGATAATGACCCTTGGGCTTTGGAAGGCGAGGTAGATTATGAGGACGGGGACATAGAATTTAGTGAGGAGAATGGGGAAGAGGTAGTAATTCTATCAGAGGCTTTTAAAAGTCGGTTGAGAAAACCATGGGAGCAGGCGGTAGTTGTGAAGGTGCTGGGTAGGGCGATTGGGTTCAAAACGCTTTACTCCAAAATCCAATCGCTCTGGCAGCCACAAGGTCCTTTCAAAATAATAGACCTTGAAAATAACTACTTTCTGGTCCGATTGTGGGAGGAACAGGATTAACAGCATGCATTACTAGCTGGGCCATGGACAATTTTTGGGGATATGTTGTCCGTCCAACCTTGGACACCAGAGTTCAGACCTTCCACTGACACAATTGAGAAGGTAATAACATGGATTCGTCTCCCAGGGTTCCCCGTAGACAAGTACCATTCTCGAGTCTTACTAGCCTTAGCAAGGTTGGTGGGAACTCCTGTGAAGCTTGATGGGAAATCAGAGAATCCAACCAGAGGCCAATTTGCTAAGGTCGCAGTGTGTGTCGACCTGACCAAACCTTTGAAAGGAAAAGTTACACTAGATGGGGAGAGCTTTGAAGTTGTTTAAGAAGGTTTACCTCACATCTGTGAGACCTGTGGGAGGGTGGGACATTTTGAAGCGGCATGTCCAGAGGCAACATCGACACAAGAAGGACCAGTCCAGTCTCCTCCGGTAATCCCTGCTCCGACGGGAGCAAGTCCGCAGCCGAACCTACAGCCGGTGAGCGAGAAGAAGGAACGAGCCCAACCTAGACAGGATGTCGGAGCTTGGATGAATGCACCGAGGAGAACTCACAAACCCCCCAAAAGACAATCGATGGCCACCCCCGTCCTGCAGGTTATGCATCACCGGTGAGTGCTTCTAACCGGTTTGAAGTTTTGGAAAGGATGGATCCCTACTCTTCTAACCAACACACTCTTGGACCTGCCCATTCACCAATGAGACCAAAACTGAATGGAGTGAAAAACGAGACCTCCCTCCAGACCCATTCCCCTGTGTCGAGAAAACACTATAGCCTATCTGGCAAAACACAGACCAACCACAAAGCACAAAAAAACCCAAACTCCCATGGGGTTTCAAGAACCCCCATGAAAGATATCTCCAATAACCCGAAGCCCAACCCACCTTAGGCCTTTACTGGTCAATTCCTACCCAGAACTAATCAAAAGCAGAAAAATGCCATCTCAAGTCCAACCCGAACCAAACTTCCCAGTACGTCACAAACCGCTTCCACATCTAAACACTCAACCATTACTCTCGATGAGGCTCGCCACAGTGATCTTATTCAAGCGGGCGCCCATCCCTTGAACCAAAACCTTCACCAAGGCATACTCCAATCCCCCACTTACATCCAACCTCCCAACCCCTCCTTCAACATCCCCCCCCCCCCCCATAATCTGCCTACCCGTAACCATGCTCCTATGGTGGTGTTGGAGCCTGATCCACCGGACGGGGCTTCACACGTGAATAGGCCCTCCTTGGCCACTCAGATTCCAGTATCCTTGGTCCCAGGTGTACCTCGAAGTACCATGTCTAATGAGCTCACAAATGCTATAGATGATATGATGGTGGAGGGTTCACCCTTCAACTTTTGATTTCGATGCAGTTTTGAGTACTGCACCCCTTGTTTCTCTCATCATCTCCTTTTATGATTCCAATCTTAACATGGAATTGCCAGGGGGCAGGGAAGAAACAGTTTGCAAGAAGACTTAAGGATATTTGTAACACCCATCACCCTGAAATTGTAGTCATTGTGGAACCCAGGATAAGCGGGCCGAGAGCTGACAGACTCATTCGCAGCCTCCAATTCACAAATTCCTACCGCATTTAAGCAAGAAGTTTTGCGGGTGGCATTTGGTTGCTGTGGAATGAGTCACAAATACAAGTGGATATTATCTTTAATCATACGCAATTCATGCATGTTAGAGTGACTCGTGAGACAAAGTCCTTTCTATTTACTGCTGTGTATGCTAGTCCACAGGAAAAATGGAGGCGTTATTTTTGGAGAAACCTGGACCTGCTATCCGTGGTGATCAGAGAACTATGGCTAATTGCAGGGGATTTCAATGCTGTTTTGAGTGGTAGTGAAAGAGTAAACAAATTCGGTCAAGTTGGTGTGGCGAATAGAGCATTCTAGGACTGGTTTTCAGCAGCTAATATGTTGGACCTTGAAAGTGTTGGAGGAAAATTTACTTGGAGAAGAGGGGGCAAACATGCCCGTCTAGACAGATTTATATGTAACGACAAGTGGCGTCTGGACCATCAGGAGGCCTCTGTCTTCCACTTGCCTTATGTATGCTCTGATCACAAACCGCTACTTATGCGCAATGGAGCGACCTCGCCACCCAAACTGCATCGTCCCTTCAGATTCCAAGCGGCGTGTTAACCCATCCAGACTTTGGAAAATTTATGCACTCCAATTGGAAATCTTGCGATGATATCAACTCATCTATTGCTGAACTCACTTCAAAACTAAAAGAGTGGAATTGTCAAATCTTTGGTAACATTCATCTGAGAAAGAAAAGAATTTTGGCAAGGCTAGCAGGGATTCAGCGCTTCTTAGAAAGGAGATACTCAGAATTTCTCGCTAAGCTAGAAATAGAACTAAGATGGGAATTGGATAGTATCCTCGTGCAAGAAGAGATTTTATGGGCTCAAAAGGCAAGATGCAAGTGGGTGCAAGACGGTGATCGCAACACTGCTTATTTCCACACAACCACTATTGTCAGACGCAAAAAGAATAGAATTGAAGGGCTTAAAAATGAAGCTGGTTTATGGTGTACTGAGGAAGAGGAATTGGAAACGGTTGCTGCCAATTATTTCAAAAAAATTTTCACCGAAGATGTGTCGACTCCCCCAATTTTCTCCCCTCCCAATCTCTTTTCTAGGCTGGACAGTTCATCTGTGGACGAGCTGTTAGTCCCCTTCACAGAATCGGAAATTAAAGATTGCTTATTCCAAATGGGACCATTAAAGGCTCCCGGCCCGGATGGGCTTCATGCAGTGTTTTTCCAATCCCAATGGGATACAGTGGGCCTTTCCATCGACAAAATGATTGCGGACATCTTTGAAAAGGGGCAATGGAATGCGGAGCTTAACCGAACACTCATTGTCCTCCTTCCAAAAGTTGAAAAGCCGAAAATAATCAACCAATTTAGGCCCATTGGCCTATGTAATGTAGTCTACAAACTTGTGACCAAATTGATAGTCAATCGGGTCAAACCTTTATTGGAGGTGCTTGTATCAACCACCCAGACTAGTTTTGTTCCCGAGAGGCATATCACAGAGAATTCTATCATTGTGCAAGAAGTTGTACACTCACTGAAAAGGAAGAAGGGAGATTCCGGCTTCATGGTACTCAAAATAGACCTCGAAAAGGCCTATGATAGGCTTCGGTGGGGGTTCATCAAAGAGACCTTAGAGGCAACAGGCTTTCCCCAGAAACTCACAGATTTAATCATGCAATGTATCACAACCTCCACACTGCAAGTGTGTTGGAATGGCAAAGCATCAGCTCCTTTCAAACCTTCTTGGGGCATACGTCAACGGGATCCAATCTCACCATACATCTTTGTCTTATGCATGGAGATATTGAGCCACTTGATTACTGCATCTGCTAATATTGGACAGTGGAAACCAATTCAACTAAGTAGGGGAGGGCCTCGCTTATCCCACCTCATATTATTTTTATTTCCTACTACTAGTGTTGGTTCAGTATTCAACATAGATATTGGCTATTTAACTAATTTTTTAGGTGTGGTCAGTATTGCTTCAAGTAGAATTGTTCAAATTCATTAAAAGAGATAAACAAATCTTCAAATTCATTAACATCAAAATAATTTTAAAAAATGACATAAGCACTACTTTAAATAAAATAAAACATTACACCAGACATGCATCAAACAACGCATGCAACTTTTGCTCTTTTCCACAAAAATACCAGCTCATCAACTCAACACTAAAGCTGGACTTTCACAAACTCAATGAAGCTTGATCAATTCCAACAGAAGCCGCCGATAAGAAAGCAACGCGTGATTTCATCTTTGCAGCTTCGGCGGACCAGCTGTCGAAGCTCCTCGCCGACCTGGCTTGCGTCAGGAGCCTTTTGAAGCCCGGCAAAGAAAAAGACTCGAACCCCACCACCTTTCTGAGTTACACAGTCATGTTTTGGGCCATGCTGGGGTTACATGCCTCCATTTGGCGCTATTGATGAGGGAGATTTTACTTATCCTGAAGAAGAAGAAGGGATCAGCTGGGGAGTGATCTGATCTGGGGGTTGAGTGGAAGGGGTCACCGTGGATGCGGACATGTGCATTCGGAATCCTCGTGTGTGTGCTTTTCTTTTGATGTTGTTTTCTTTTGACGTTGTTGTTGCTTGCTATCATGTTTAAAAGAAGTGCTTGTTTTGAGACTATCTATATTGTAAGTTTGAATTTATCTCAATGCAAAGCTTGTTTCTGGGTTTTAGATCCCTGTTAAATATCATCTTCGGGTTTTCTGGGTTTTTGGGATTACTGGATTTATTTTTTAGGGTTTCTGGCCCGCGTGGGTGGTGGTGTGTGGATTTTAATTTCAAAAGGCCTGTCTATCGGTGATACACTACTGCCTATCAAATTCATTTCTTTTTGTCTTGGAGATTGTGGTTAAATTTAGAACTTAATGATTTTTGCAACCTCGAATGATAACTTAAATGACAATATTGACAGCCCTAGCTGTAAGAAAAGTGTCACCATATTTTTTGGGTAAACTTTGCACAAAACAATTTTTTTGGGTTCATAAGGGATTAACACTCAGATTGACATAAATTATTCCATGCTATAACTAAACCCAAGACTTTGTTGCTGCTGCTGGTATTTTTAACCAGAGTTATGCCCCCCTAAATGTTCCCTCATTTTTAATGTGTTGCATTAAATTTGCTGCACGCGTCTGTCCTCTAAGATTCTCATAGCTGTAAGAAAAGTGGCACCATATTTTTTCCTTACCATTTGAAGAAAATGTAGATGGCTAATTAAGTGAGTGTATGCATTAATAGAAACGGTCAGATACTTTTCGAAAGCAGGTTCACTAAGGTCACAACAACCCCTAGTCCCCCAAGTTGAATACACTCATGTACTAGATTTTATTTCTATATGATTTTAGAGGAAAGAGAATAGTTATATTTTTTGCAATTTGGATGGTTACATTTTCTAGATCCTTCTTTCACAGCAATCCCAATAATTTGGATTTGTTGTTTCAAAGCTTATACTTTAGTCACTTGATTGATCATTAAAAACTGGATGTAGCAATTACAATACCGTTTAAAAAAAAATATTTAAATTCCAGTTGATATATAATCATAGATTCTTAAGCTTTCATCTCCCAATAGCTACTTGTTGAGAAGCTTCGGTTATGGGGAATTTCTTTTTCCTATATAATGTTACATTAATGGGGGAAATATTAAAACTAAGAAAAGAAAATTCATAATGTTAAAAACAAAAAAATATTATCGCAAAACGGTGCCGTGTTAGTTGTGCACAAACCCTATCTGACATACTAATTACGGCAATTGATGGAGTCAAAATAGAGTTGCCAAACTGATATAGATTCAAACTCAAATGGATAAAATGATACAAATTAAGAAAAAAATAATAATTTAATTAACTTCTTGTTTAAACTATATCAAATTATTATTGTTATTTTTGTGAAATATTTTATTAACTTTATACTTAATTACATAAACTTTTTTTTGCTGTGTTAGTCCTGGAAGTTGGAATTCATCCTTGTGTAAGATCTTGGCCTCTTTTCATCCCTCCGTTCACCCTTTTTTGCTTATTTTAATCCCTTTGGCCGAAATCCGGTTGAAATTGCTGACGTGACGATTTTTCCGATGCCACGTTAGCATATGTCAGACCCACATGTCAGGTCGAGTCGACAAATCGAACCGACTCAAGCCGATTGGTTTGTCCACCCAAAGGACCCATTTTACAAATCATGTGGGGCCTTTAGTCTGTCATTTTTTATTCTTTATTCTTTTTCTTTTTCCCCTTTTTTTATCTTTTACTTTTTAAAAAAATTTAATTTCTATAATCCATTTTGAAAAATCTCCTCAAACCAGACATAGAAAAAAATTCACTCCTACTGCCATAAACACAATACAATTTATTTGTATCACACTGAAACAATCTGGTCTTGTGAGTTCTTTGTGAATCACAAACAACAATACTCATGAAATTTCGGGAACCAAGAACCCATGAATTCTTTGTAAATATGCAACTCATAAACCACAAACCCATGAGACTCAACCCGTTTCATAACTAAAGCCGGGTCATTGGACGCAGAGGCGGATTTAGGGGGGGCCAACAGGGGCCATGGCCCCCCTTAATTTCGTTATAGCTTTACGTTTGTGGTATCATAGCAAATCAAAAATCGATGGCGTAGTGGCAAATTTGCGCCATGCCCCCCTTCACATCATAGGTTCGATCCCACTATCTCTATTTTTACCCTGCATTTTCATATACTTAGGTCTCTTTTGCAAATGGGTGTGGTTGGGCCCCCCAAAGTTCATGGGCTGGCTCCGCCCCTGATGGGACGAGACCTGTGATCTTGTAGTGGCTTGTAGATCGAGACCTGTGGTTCTTGTGCTACTCCTTGTGGTTGTGTTGTGCTTTGGGTTTTTTTTGCACGCTAATGGCTGAAGCTCGCGACGGCGGAGATTGAGTGGTGGGACTCCTATGCGGTGGCCTCGATCTGTGCGCGAGCAGAGGCGGCGCCTTCCACACCCTTGCGCGACGCCTTTTGTGACTGCTGTAATTGGACGCGTGGTGGTGGTGCAATGGGGGCAGCCTTTGCTATGCAGTTGCTCGGTGGAGTGGGCGAGCGCTCGTCGCCACGGAGCTTTCTGCTCGCCAAGGTTTGGCGGAGAAGGTGAGCCACGCGTTCTTGGTGGTCCTGTTGGATGAGTAGAGGACGGCGAGCACCATCACTCGGTAGAGGTCACCAGCGTGGAAGGAAGGAGAAGATTAATAGTTTTTTTTTTGTGAAGAGATGACGAATTGTGCATCTCCCCCATTATGTCGTGTTCCCAAAAATTTTTATCCAAATAAGTTTCTTAAGTTTGTTTTTAAAAGAAAATATTTTTTGGATCTTATCTTTAAAACTATTTTCCGAGTATAGAAAATGAAAAACAATTCAAGCAGACCCTAATTTTGGTAAAAAAGGGAAAGAAAGAAAAATGGAAACGAAAGAAAAGGGACAAAGAATAAAAAATGACAAAAGGCAAGCCCCACAAGATTACAAAATGGATCCTCTGAGTAGGCGAATCAATCGGGTTGGTTAAGTTCGAAGAGATTAAAGAAAAAAAAAAGAAGAAAGGATTTATCCCAACTCTGTAACGCCCCAGATTTTTATAACTTAATTTCCGGAATTCTCGGAATTTCATTCCAATTCTACCCTTGAGGAATTTTTGAATTTTAGTTGAGGAAATAAATCGTTATGCCAAGGGAATATCAATTTTAGGTAGGTAATGTTCATAGTTCGGGTTCCGAGGGAAACGAATTCGAAATCGGGACGAAACGGGAGGTTTAGCGTGGTTTCATTTGAAACTACGTCGTTTTGGTCTAAGTAAAGAAAAAAAAAAAAAGGGCTGAGGCGCGTTGACCAGGCGGGGGTTGACCGCGCCTAAGCGGACGACGGGTCGTCCACTAGGGCGGCCAACCCTAGCCGAGCCTTCCTTTTTTCTTTTTCCCCTTCTTTCTTTTTCTCCTCCACTTTTCTTTTTCTTCCTTCCCTACCGTTGCCTCTCCACCGCCGCTTCTGCAACGGCTCTTGTCCCCCACCGTTTTCTTTTTCTTTTCTTATCTCTCTTTCCCTCATTTCTTCCTTTCCTTCTCCCCTCAAATCTATTCCTGCAAACCATTCCATCTTCTCTTTTTCCTTTCGCAAACCCCGCCGCCGCCATCACCTATTACTCTTCTCTCCTCCTTCCTTCGAACCGCCGGCACCACAAGTTGAACAGCGAGAGCTCGAGGTCGACTTGGCCGTGACAAACGAGAGGAACCAAGAGCAAGCTTGGCCCCGTCTCGCGTACGGCAGCACCCTCAACGAGGTAAGCCAACAATTCCTCTTCCTTGATTCCCCTCTGTTTCGCCTTTCGATTTGTGGATTCGTGCTGAATTGATTTCGGTCTGGGTGGTTCTGTGTGTTGTTTCCGGCGG
>JAKUCV010002725.1:0-12389 GCA_028386065.3 Turnera subulata | reverse complement strand
TCTCTCGGTGGGATCCATAGAGCCATATGCATGTCATTTTTCTACACTGATTTTATTATTATTTCATCTTCCGCTGCATGATAATTAATTCGAGATGTCATAAATGTTCTACCTTTATATCGGTATTTGCCAGAGTTTGATTTTGAGATGTTATGTCGGCGTGATGCCGTGATGGCTTACTACTTGTTAAGCCGGTTAAATTCATTTACTTTTATGACATCTCGTGGTTAATACATTTTCATGGAAAATGTTTGTATACCGAAGCATCGATTTTTGTACCCCGGGTTTTCAAGAGTATTTTGGTAACTCTTTTTCATTTAATTATTTAATTTTTATTTAATTGGGGTACGGGCTTCCACAAACTCTTTTACTGGTTGAAAGTTATTTCTACTATTATTTTTACTAACAAATATTAACTTTTGTTTGATTCGGAACCATAAACATGCTGGTATAAGTAATACTAGTGCCTGCCGGGAGTTTCTGAGTAACTTGTTACATATTTAGAACCAAGTGTGGAGGATGAGTTTTTGCTATCTTAATCCAATCATAAAAATTCAGTTCGAGAAACAATTATAAAAATTTAAAAAAATTGCATAATTAAAAAAAAATCAATTGTGGCTAATGAGAACTACAATTGAGGCCGGGAGCCCCCTCTTGGTGGTCTCCCCTCGCACGCAACGCAACAGCAAACAAAATAATATTTGGAAATTCAACTCCTCCAAAGATTTCTCCAAATTCTAATTCCTAACCTGGCCACCGCTACTACCCACCCACAGTGTCCTTACATGTAACGCCCCGAATTTTCATAATTTGATTTTTCGAAAATTCCGAAAAATCAAATTATGAAAATTCGGGGCGTTACAGAACAACCTAATAATAGATGCTCGATATTCTCATCGTCTAAGTTACATCGTCCACAAATACTAGTGCAGTTGACCCCTCGGCGTAGCAGCTTAGTCCGAGTAGGGAGGATGTTTCTTAGAGCACGCCACCAGAAGTGTTTGACTTTGGGTGGGATGTTTAGTGCCCACATCGCTTGCCAGTTCTGGTCTATGTTAACTCCCGTTTCAGCCGAAAACTGATCGTTGGAATGTTTTATATCGACGGCAGCCCAGTATGCACTCCGGACAGTGAATAGGCCATTTTTAGTATGTATCCAAGAGAGTTTTTCGGGGACATAGGATATGCTTAACGGGATTGACATAATGGCATCAGCTTCAGCCGGCTGGAAGATAGATTCTATTAAATCCCATCTCCATTCCCTAGTGTTAGCAGCAATAAGTTCCATAACATGAGCATCGGGAGGTAGTAATTTTGGGACCGACTTGATCGTCCCATCTTCGAGGTCTTGCAGCCATCTATCTTTCCATATTTGGATCAGTTCACCATTACCCACCCTCCAACGAAGACCTTTGCACAGTAGCTCTTTCCCGTCAAGAATGCTTCTGAAAGTGTAGCTTTGGGCACCATGTTTTGCAGCTTGTAGGATAGTGCTAGTCCTGAAGTATTTTGCTTTGAGAACTCTTCCCAATAGTGACCCGCCATCTTGTACCAAGCGCCAGCATTGTTTTGCGAGTAAAGCTGCATTAAAACAACGAAGATCTCAAAAGCCCATACCACCCTTCTTCTTCTGGTTGCATAAGCCGTCCCAACTGACCCAATGGATTTTACGTTCTTCTTTTCGTTGGCCCCACCAGAACCGTGAGATGAGAGCTTCAATTTCATTGCAAAGAGAGACAAGGAGTATGAAGCATTGCATGATGTAAGTAGGTATGGCCTGAGCTACTGCCTTGATCAACACTTCTTTTCCAACCACTGATAGAGATTTTTCCTTCCATTTCTTTAATTTCTTCCACACACGATCCTTCACCATGGCAAAGACCTGTTTTTTTTACCTTCCAAGAACCGTAGGTAACCCCAAGTACTTGGAGTGAGTGTCCACTGCCTTTACACCCAAACGTTGCTCAAGCATTATTTTTGTCTCTTGCGGCACATTTCGGCTGAAGGACATCTCGGTCTTGTCAAAATTGATCCTCTGCCCTGATGACATTTCATAGAGGTGTAAGATGTTTTTCATCGTATCAATCTCCTGGGTGGTAGCTCTTGCAAAAAGAATGCTATCATCTGCAAAAAAGAGGTGAGAAATAGGGGGTGCTGTACGACACACTGCAATGCCATGGCTATCACCTCTCTGTTCCGCATAGGGCTGTGCAAAACGTCGGTATGGTACATGCCGTACCGATTTAGTGATCGGTATGAAGATTCCGAAGGTCCTTTTTTTCGACCGTTATCATGCCAATTTTCAGCCTATACCGATCGACATGATACCGACCAAAACCGACGTCGGTTCGGTCGGTATGTTTACCGACTGATTTCACAATTTCATATCCATTTTTTTCCCATCAAGAGAACCATAGGGGGAGAAGATGATTTCTTCTTGAATTGATTCATGCTTTCCCACACATACCCATTTCAAATTTCATCCAGTAAAAGAGAAATCATCCATTTCAAGAAAAACCCAAAAATTAATTCTGATCGACATACTAAAAAATCCAAAAAATCAAACCCAACGACCTACCTTAACTCATGTTAACCACAAAGAAATAATTCAAAATCAGAGGGAGAATAGTGGGAAGAGATGTGGAAGGAGAAGCAGCAAGAGGCTAAGAGATGGAGGGAGGCGGCGTAGCTTGAGATTCTGGGGGAAAGAGGGGATAGATGGGAGTGAGAAAGAGAGGAGCAAAGAATGAGAGAGATGGACGAGTGAGGGAGGCGGAAGAGGTGAAGGTTTTGTGGATTTAGGGTTAACAAATTGGATATTATTATGGGTGTGGGTTTGGATCTGGATGTGGGTTGGGTTTGTTTATTTATTTAACTTGATGGGCCAATGGGTAGGGTAACTTTAATGAGTTGGGCTGTCGGTATCGGCTTGTGCCGAAAACCGAAGGAGCAAACCGTTACCGACCGACCCTTTTCACCCATCTAATCGGCTCGGTAGGAACCTGGGGTATAATTCTAAATTCCCTCAGTTTTTTGAGTCGATACCGTCTGTTTTTTATCGGTATCGGGTCGGTTGAATCGGGTCGGTAAAATTTCTCACCCCTAGTTCCGCAATTCGGATCAGATTTGATAGACTTTCTGCGCATATCAAAAACAAATACGGTGAGAGAGGGTCACCTTGTCTAAGGCCCCTCGAAGGAAAGAAAAAATCTAAAGGCACTCCATTTATTCTCACAGCAAAAGAAGTTGTAGTTACACATCTCATCACAAGGGAAACCCATTCACTGTGGAAGCCTAATTTAAGTAACGATTGCTCCAGGAAGTTCCATTCTACCCTGTCATAGGCTTTGCTCATATCTAATTTAAGGGCTGTGTAACCTCTTTTACCAGATTTTCTCTTTTTCATGTAATTGAAGGTCTCAAAGGCAACAAGGGCATTGTCTGTAATGAGTCTCCCTGGGACGAAAGCACTCTTTGGGCTAATGATTTGTGGGAGGGCTATCTTAAGGCGATTTGCGATGGTTTTGGTGACTAATTTAAAAACTACATTACATAGACTAATAGGTCGATAGTGTTCGGGTTTGTGGGGTTTGGGAATTTTTGGGATCATGACGATGTGGGTTGTCTTGATATCTTTTGGTGACATATGATTATTCAGAATATTTAACACAACATCTAAAACATCAGGTCCAACAATATGCCAAAAGGATTGATAGAAAAGAGCGGGTATACCGTCTGGACCGGGCGCTTTGGTGGGGTGCATTTGACCTAGGGCTTCCTTTACTTCAGCAGGAGTGAAAGGTCTTGTGAGTTTGCTGTTCATCTCGTCAGAGACTCGAGGTTTTAGGAGATCGGTAACCTGTGAGATCGCACTTGGGTTTGAAGAGGTGAAGAGTTCTTGATAGTATTTGACAGCAACATTACTTACGCCTTCGTGGTTCGTGTATACCCTTCCATCCCTATCCTCCAAACCTTTTATGGAATTGCACTTCAGTCACTGGGAGGCTTTCCTATGGAAAAATCCTGTGTTTTGGTCACCATCTTGCAGCCATAAGATGCGAGAGCGCTGGTGCCACATTTTTTCTTCAGCCACTAGAAGATCCTCCAATTCCGCCGCCAACTGGGTGTATTCATTGGTGTTTCCCAAGACCGCAGCTGTGACTTGTGCTTTTGAAAGGCAGCCGAGGTCTTTTTAATTCTGGATTGGAGATTTCTAAAGGATTTTTTATTCCACATGCTCAATGCATTCCCACAGCTCGTTTGACACTCGTTGAAAGCTTTTGCCGAATGGTGAAAGTAGTTCCAAGATTGTTTTACAACCTTCTCGCACTCCGGATTCCCAACCCACATGGATTCAAAGCGGAACAGTCTTGGCTTGGAAGTGATCTCTTTTTGTCTTTTATCCAGGCAAATCAGAATTGGGTGGTGGTCTGATCGAAGCCTCATAAGATGTGTAACATAGAAGGATTGAAAAAGGCTCTTCCATTCTAGATTTGCCACAAAGCGGTCTAACCTCTCCCGAATCCAGATTTCCCCATATCGCTTCTTTATCCAAGTAAATTGGTTGTTAGCATACCCTAGATCCTCCAGATTGCATTCGTCTAGAGCCATATGGAAGGCCTACATGACAGCATGGTCCCGAAGGGCTCCTCTCAATTTTTCGCTGCCATAAAGGATTTTATTAAAATTCCCAAACATTAGCCATGGGGAATCTAATTGCCTCCCTAGCTGTCGAATTAGCTCCCAAGTAAGATATTTATTCTCTGTCTCAGGCCAGCCATAGATACCAGTACAGTGCCAAGGCCTAGAGAATTCTACACCAGACACCTCCATGTCTATATGATGAGTAGAAAAAGATTGAAGAGCCACCGTGAGATGATCCCTCCACCATAACGATAAACCTCCACTACGTTGTCTTCCCATTCCCACACAATCAACACTAAGACCAAACTGAAAACCCAAGCTATCCCTAATCCTATCTACTTCAAAGGCTTTTAGACGAGTTTCTATAAGGAAAATCATACTGGGATCTTGACTGCAGAGCATCCGCTTTAGCACACGAACTGTCGCCTGGTTCCCAAGCCCGCAACAGTTCCATGATATGATATTCATGGCGATCGACGGGACTGCTCCGCAGTCTCCGCCATTAATATGTTGAGGTCATTTCTCCCTTTCTTAGCTTCCCCATAAAATTCTACCTCCATATCTTCCATACCTGGTTCTTTCCCTCTCTTTTTGCCAACTGAAACCCTGATGCCTCTGCTCTGTTCATCAGTACATCTCGCCCGTCTCTTCCATCGGTTGCCTCTTGGTTCGGCCACCGATTCGTTCCCTCCTGAGAGTTTGAGGTTGTCTACAGAGCACTGGTGGTTGGGTTCGGAGTCGTCGGTGGTTTCACTGGGCGAAAGGTATTGGGTATATGGGGTGAGGGTAACTTCGGAGGTAAAGAGAAGAGCATGATTAGTGGTGGGTATTTCAGAAATTATGGCATTGGGTAGATTATTGGAGCTGTTACTTGGTGAAAGGAAAGTTGATATGGTGTCGGGGGTGTGGTGATTGGGATATGTGGCATCGGGTGGGTTGGTGTGAGTGAGTGAGGCTGGTTGGGGGTGCTGGTTTGCGTGATGCTCCTGAGGGAGTTTCGGTTGGTGCTTTAGTAGTTCTGAGGCTGAAAAAAGTGGGATATGGGCTTGGTTTATGGTGGGTTAAGGTTGGGTTTGGGCTTCAACAGTTGTGGTGTGGGGTGGGCTCTCAGGTAACCCACCTAGTGGATTAGTGACTATGGCCACAGCCCCTGTACCTTGACCTAAAAAATCTGCTCCCTTCCCCGTGATCACCTCCAAAAAGACCCCTGCTTGTTCCTCTAAATCCGCCGCCCCTGCTTTTTGTCGGGTTTTAGTATCTCCCCTCTGCTGGCATGCTTCCGTTGGGGTAGTGAACAAGGCTCTGCGAATAATCTCATGAGGATTTCTCCGCACTGCAACAGAGTGAGAGAGAGGTCTACGACTCGGCGAGGCATGCAAAAAATCTCCATAGATTGCAGTCAACCCGTCCTCAGTCTGGGTGGTTGCATCATCATAGTCTTTTAAGGTGTGACCCAGTCGGCCACAAGTGAAACAAAAGTTTGGCAAGCGATCGTACTTGACCGGAACCGTAATAATCTTCCCCCTCCCCATCTGAGCCTTAATTTCTGTCTTCAAGGGCAGTGATAGGTCCAGTCTGATCCGTACCTTGACTACCTTGGATTTGGCTGAGAGAGTTTCGTGGCCATATACATATACTCACCCAGCTTCTGCCCAAACTGTTGAATGCTTCGCTCGTGCCTCAGCCTCAAAGGCACATCATGTAAGTGAGCCCAGATCTGGGTGAAGGATGGGTTCATATCTGATGGTTGTTCCTCCCTAGAGACGTCTTGTAGAGCGAGGATATGCTTGTCAAAATGCCACGGTTCCCCTTCCAGAACCCTTGTGATGTCTTGCTCATCGTGAAATTGGAAGAGGAAAAGGTTTGAGCCGATCTCTGACGTCTCCATACCTTTTCTTGGGTTCCAGATTGCAGTGATTGTACGAAGCATGGCGTTTGCGTTGAAGTTTTTTTCCGTCCACAGCTTTCCCACCAAGCAATCCTCCCACCGGGGTTCCTGCTCATCCGGGATATCATCTAGAACCAACAGATCTTCCTCTAATGCCTTTCTCAGGTCTGCCGTCCCGGAAGCTCCTTGCTCATCATCCCCTAGTAGCGAACTCTATGGGGACCAAACCGTGATTCCTGAGCGACCTGAGATAAATCAGGACGAAGAACCTCGAGTAACCGAGAATGAACCTGCAAAAAAGCAAGACAAAAAACCAATATTCTTGATCTTATTTCCGTGTTTTTAACAAGAAATTCAAGATAGTTGTGAAAAATATTTGGGCGCGTCTCCTCCTTTCCCTGGTCGAAGCATTTTGTTTATCTGCATAATTGATGAATTGGTACGGGCCAACCAAGGCTCGCTCTCTTGATTTATCTTATAAGCCTTAGCTGACTATGGCTCCAATCGCATTTCCGTCTTCTCTTAATTTTTTTCTTGCCTACGCTGACCTACCTTGGAGATCAATAACAACCAACAATAATTATATACACCTTATAAATACAAGCCTGATTTTATTCACTGATCCAAGATCAATTACATAAGGCGCGTTGAAGTGTAAGATCCAAACCAGGGGCGGATATAGGGGGGAGCAAGGGGGGGCCAGGCCCGCCCTAGGATCTAAATTTATACATATATGGTAACAAAATTTCATAAGTTACAGGGTGGTTTAGTGGAAGGTTCCTAATTGTACAAAGATTTGGCCCAGTTTGAGTCTTGTCATGGATAATTTTCCTTACTTTTTTCCCTTCTTTTCTGATACAAGAAATTTCAGTCCCTATTAACCTAATAGTATTATGTTTTGGCCCCCCTAAATTTATTTTCTAGATCCGCCCCTGATCCAAACTATTTATGCTGCTCAAAGAAAAAGCGCAGAATATTAAGACAGCCATGGGGTTCATGTATAACAACAAATTCATGGAGTACAACTTTTCTCTGAAATACAAGAATGATTGAAGTTTATGGACCCTATTGCAATGTTTTGTTCCATTGATATTGATTCTTGGTTTAACTTCCAAAACATAAAAAAGATTTTCCAGAAAAAACAATGAAATCTGGCACGCAAGTCTAGGAAGGTCTTCTTCTTGTTTTTTTGGGTATGAAGAACCTATAACAATTTTTTTTTTAATGAAAAAGGGTTCCTAAAACATTTTATTTTTTTGGTCGAAACCGGGAGGTATATTAAAAATATACTTGAGCTGATGACATGTTTAGGAGTCGGTAGCTCAAATCGACTCCTAATTAGTACCATCATTGGACTAATACAAGGACATGGAAAGCATACAAGGACATGGTAACAAACATATTAAATGATAAGAGCTCGAGTAAGCGAGAAATTAGGGAAACGGCAAAACAAAGAGATAAATACTAAAGAGAATTGGAATGAGACTCTCGGCTCATGGAGGGGTATCCACTTGTCGCTCCAATCCCGACCCGGCCCTGAGTATATCGGGCGAGATGATCATTCGATGGCAGTCTTCTGAGAGCACCACTGCCGTGTGATTCTGGGAACGATGGGGACGAGTGTGGGCAGATGAGTTGAAGTTGGAGGATATGATAGGATAACTGGTAGGGGGAGGGGGACGAGAGGGGCCGGAACCTGGGGTATCAAAGGTGTGAGGAATGGTTGGGACATTAGAAACGTCTTGGAGGGTCTGTCGTCGGGGGTTATCCCTAGATGCAAGTTTTGGAATTTTTAAGGATTGGGATTTCTTGGTGGATTGCTTTTGGAGTCTCGCCGTCTGTTTGGCAGATGATTTCTTAACAGGTCCGTCCCGGATGTAGTCTTGGAGGGTGGGTAATGCGGGAGGTGGATCAGGTGGGCTGTGTACCTCAATGGCCGCTGTAGATTGTGAGGGTGGGGTGACGGTGGTTGTGTCTAGTGGCAAGCCCTCGGGCATCGCCTCTGGGGTGCGGGAAGATGCAACATGGTCAGGTCGACGGGTCAGTACTGGGTCCTCCTGGGGAGATCGGCTGAGGATATGGAACCGGTTTTGTGGGCGGTTGGTGGTAGACTGTGGCGGGGGCATTTCTGGGTTGCCCTGTTGCCTCTGGGATGGGCGTCGAGAGCGCTTCGGTACGTTCATCCAGGCTCCCCTCCCATTATGTGATGTGGATGCCGTTCCTGCAAAATCCATAGGGATTGCTCCGGACGTGTCGGTAGTAGTGCTCCGGCTATGGGCAGCCTCCGGACACACTAAAATGCTGTGACCTGGTGTCCCACATATGTAACAAATATTGGGCAAGCCCTCATAACCAACTTTGATTGGTTCGCCCTCCAGATATATTTCCCCCTTCAGGGGTTTTGTTAAATCAAGACATACAGCAACCCTAGCAAATTTGGCTCGACTAGGGTTAGAAGTGTTACCGTCAAGCTTAACTGTTTTGCCCACCATGTTGCCAAGTTGACGTAGTATTCTGGAGTGGTATCGATTGGTTGGGAAGTCCGGGAATTGAATCCACGCCACTATGGAGTCAATTGTCCCGGTAGATGCTCGAAAGGTCGGAGACCAAGGTTGCACGCTGAGAACACTGCCGTAGATGCTCCATGGTCCGTCAGTCAAGGCATGGATATAATCCTCCGAAGCCCAGAACCGCACCAAATAGAAATTATTTTCAAGATCGATGATCTTAAAAGGTCCGGTTGGCTTCCAAATGAGCTGTACTTGTGTATGCAGAGCTTTAAAGCCGATATAACGCCCATACAGCTTGATCACCACCGCATTTTCCCATTGTTTGTTCAGTTAGGCTTTAAAGGGATCGGACAAAACCAAATTAGCAACTCCATCGATGTCGGTCATCATCAAGTCTCCGTCCTCGTACTCGGCTTCACCCTCAAGTTCCCACGGGTCGGACTGGTAAAGCGGGTTGGACCCGGCAAATAAAGTATCCCGATAGCTCGGGGTAGCTTCTTTCATCGTCACATCCGGTGTGGAGGAGGCGGGAGGAGGCTGTGGAGGCATGGAGGTGTCGGCCGGTGTTGACTGCATGCTCGGTGAAGAACCCGTTGAAGTTGGAAGTGAGGTGCTGACTGGGAGGTGAAGGTCCGTCCCCATGTCGCTGCCAGATGACGTTCCAGCTGCAACAGTGAGGGGCGACACCGGAAAAGCGCCGAGGAGAGCAGTAGCGGTCAGTGGATGCGCGGGCGCCGGGAGAGCAGTGGTGGAGGTCGGGGCTGCAGCCAGAGTGAGAGGCTGCGTCTGGGGAGGATGGCCGGCCTGTCTGGTCGGGGGCGGCGACGGCGAGTGGATCCGGTCGCAGGAGGGGATGGGGGCAGCTCCTCGTTCACGGGAACGGGACCGGCGCCAATGGATGGGACTGTTGTGGGGTAGCGGGTGGCGGTCAGGTCCTGAATCGTTGGCGTCGTCGGGCTCCAAGCCCTCCGGTGGCACGGTCATGGCCGCGGCGACCGGAGTATTGGTGGCCGGAGACGGCACGCGCGACCGCGCCGCTGCGGGTGAGGTCCCGTTCGTCGTCAAGCTCCGGTTACTGCTGAGAGACCGGTTATGGTTGCACTTGGAGGAGGGCTGCAGTCGTGAGGCTTTGCACGAGGAGGATCCTAACTCCTCAGGCCAAGCATGGCCTCGCCGGAGCAGATCTGTGGATCTGGAAATGTTTGTCGTGTGAAGGTTACTGTAGCTTCACAGAGAGAATGGAGGGTATAGTTTATTGATGCTTAGCAACCTGCATTATTTGAACGCTCACTAATTTTGACGCTTTTGGTTGCTCGTTCCCAAAACATTTTAAACCAGAAATGATAACCAATCAGCAAAAGTGATGATGAAGGTATTGGCAAATGGGGACAAGCTGGGCCCTGCCTACAAAAGTCTTATTGAGCTCAATAGCCAATTTCTATATGAATCTAAAAATTGTATTAAAATGGGCCCAGTAGGTAAATATATCTGCAAGCATGTGCCCGTGACTCCAATCCAACGGGGGATTATTAATGAAATCATTCGATATATTTTCTAGACCAATAAGTTTCAATTGGGAGATCAGATTCTGAGGGCTACTGCTTATGTTTGACATGCGTCCATCTCGTATCAAATATTGTTCAATCGGATAGAACTGAGGTTCGTTATTTGTAATGGGGGGTATATATCGAACTCGAAGTACAAAAGCAATATATAGATGGCACCGTAGAAAAACTTGCAAAGACTATATGAAAGTTGATACATTAAACCAACACACCAATTCAAAAGAAGTTTACTATACTGTAATCAAGGAAAGAAAGAAACACTTCAAACCATAATATAATACAAAGCAACAAATTAAGACGGTGATAACAAAAGGGACCTAGGCAGATTTTGGCTTCTCGTAAGTCTCTTGAAGATGATGCTGGTGGCGAGGATTGGAGCTATGACGAGAACAGGGTCCATGAAGAGGACAACACTGGTTTGATCGTCCAATAATGCAAAGTATTTTTACTGTTGCAAATCCTCCATACACAATTCCCAGAAACAAAAAAAACATCCAAAAACATATAACCATTCACATCTCTTGTAGCCGCCACCCTGTATGTGTGCAAACAAGTAATTAAGTTTTGTAGTGTATATTTACCACGACTGAGTTTTGGTTGCCCCCTACTTTTTTTACTAGCTCACTTCCCATGGGGTCCACAGGCTTGCATTAATTTTTGGAAAAAAATTAAACGTTTTAACTACTATTTTAGTCATTTATTATGTAATATTAAAAAAACTTCCACATAATTTGGTTCTAAATTATACATTTTTATTAATTTTTTTCATTTTTTCATATAGATCTGGAAAATAAATAAAAAATTTTTAAAATATAAATTAGAATACAAATTAGAAAAATAAATAAAATAAAATATTTAATAATTATATAAATAATAAATAATTTTTTAAATTTAAACATGCATTATTGGCCCTTAAAACAAAAAAAACATATTAAACAACCAAATAAAAAGTTAAAATAATTAATTAATAATAAAAAGAAATAAAGAATATAAGAGAGTAATTTTTAAAACTATAACACCCCGGGTAAAAATTTTGGATCTTTACCGGACTGTAAAAGTCTTTCTACAGTGATTTTGTAACAGCCCGGGTAAAATTTTTGATTTTTATCGGGACTGTAAAAGACTTTTTACCGTGATTTACTGTTGAATTAATCTTGGGTAATTAATTCAAGGTAAATCGGGCGTCGTTTTTCGAAACCGAGAGTTTTCCGCGCTCGTGATTTTTCCGTGGATTTTTCGGGCCTAAGTTGGTATTTTTCGGGTCCCGGGATTTTCGGAAAAATCATACCGGAAAATAACTAAGGGGGTATCAGTTATTTTCTGGTCCGGACCGGACTCGCCCTGTAATGCGGACGATTTGTATTATTGGAGCTCACATGCTGTATAGTAAAAAAAAAAAACAGTTTAAAGCCGGGAGGAAGGAAGCTGGAAGGGAAAGAAAAGAGAGGAAAAAAAAGAGAGGAAAAAAAGAAGAAGAAAGAAAAAAAAGAGAAAGAGAGGGAGAGAAAAAAAAGAAAGAAAGAAGAAAAAAATGGAGAGAAAAGGAAAAAAAGGAAACCGGGAAGTGAGAAAATGTAACAGCTCGGGTAAAAATTTAGGATTTTTACCGGACTGTAAAAGTCTATTTACCGTGATTTACTGTTGAATTAATCTTGGGTAATTAATTCAAGGTAAATCGGGAGTCGTTTTTCGAAACCGAGGGTTTTCCCGCGCTCGTGACTTTTCCGTGGATTTTTCGGAACTAAGTTGGTATTTTTCGGGTTTCGGAATTTCTCGGAAAAT